>LUGF01039966.1:12297-25497 GCA_001625245.1 Calycopis cecrops
CAGCACAGCTGTCACTTTACGCCAGTCTCGTGTAAGCGAGAGGTACCTCCCCGGTCGTGCCGGCCCAATTCGATTGCATGCAAGCATGCAGTGTGGCACTACCTCTTACCAAAAGGTTTGGCAGAGCCCAGGCTTGGACACCTTGGATTAGCGAAAGGATCCCTTTTATGGACACAAAAATGATCTTATGGCCCATAAGTATTACGGGCCCCGGCGCTGCAGCCCCTCTAAGTACGTACGTCGTTTGAAAAAACATAAACGGTTCTCAACTGAGACAGAGAATACTATTTCTGTCTACGGTTCTAAATAATGTGAAATTGGGCAATTTTTTTTATTGCATAGGAGGCAAACGAGCAGTTAGGTCACCTGATGTAAAGTGAACACCAACGCCCACAGACATTCATAACACCAGAGGTCTAACAGATGCGTTACTGACCTTTGAGGAAAGAATAAGCTCTTTTCTTGAAGATCCCTAGGTCGTATCGGTCCGGAAATACCGAGGGGGGCAGCTGGTTCCATATTGAAATGGTGCGTGGGATAAAATTGCGCTTATAGCGCATTTTGCCAAGGCAACCACTTTCTAAGTACCAATTCACAAAACCCCTCATAAAATACAAGCTACAGAGTTATAATTTTCATTAAGTACAATACATTAAAAGCAATGCCGCTCTTAAACTTAGTACAAAGGCTCTTAGTTGCAAGCTTCTCGCTAAAGATTAACTTGTTTCATTTTCAGTCCACTACAATTGTTACGCGATCAAAGGAAATTCTGTGCAAATATAATTACAAATGGTGGTCCAAAGGGGGGGCAACGCACCAGTGTAACCTTTATACGGATGTCTGTGGGCGTCGGTAGTTATGAAAATTTCTTCCACCGCTCGATGGTCACTTATCCTACTTATATTATAAATGCGAATGTTTGTATGTTTGTTTGTTACTCCTTCACGCAAAAACTGCTGAAACGATTTTGATTCCGTACAACTACAGGCAATAGGCGGGTACCTTGTGTTACTACAGTTCGTTTTAAGTTTGTTGAATATTAGTTTATATTGTGTTCTATTATTAATTATACCTAGCCTAGTGCATATTAAGCAATGTACATCTACCAGGTTAAATTTACCTTCTTTCCTATACCTATTCATGTTCAGTTAGTAAGTTAGTATTTAGATATTATTATTAATCTCTTGTGGCCATTTTCAAATTGTGGTTTGTCACTTTTCAGTCCGATGTCGCCCTCGCCCGCTTGATATTGTGTTTGTCTTGTAAGAGGTTCGTTACGTTCTTTTCAGGGACGAAATCCTAATAACTTATTTAAAAAAAAAACAATCTTTGTATACGGATAAATGACGGTTTTATTGGTGCTCGTGATCGCACGCAGATCAAAATTAGATCTCAATTATAAAATAAAATCCATTTTACTTCAAATAGATACGGGTGGTTTGTGGAAGTAAATTTTAAGAAAATTTTATTTTCTTAAGACCAGGGAGACCTCTCGCTCGCACTATAGTGTAGTTAAACGGCGTAAAGTGGCAGCTATGCTGACATATTTCTTGAGGTGTGTCAGCATACGGTGGCCCATGAGAGAAAGGGGACAAAAGACGACAACACATTTATATAGCCTCTATGCGGATGTATATGGGCGTCGATAGTCACAAAAATGTCTCCTATTGCTCGATTGATCCCATATAATAAAAAGGTCATAAAAATCCCGGTGATCAAACGGAACGTGACGACTGAGTCATGCCACGCCGGTGTCACGTGACAGCACCTGCCACTTGCCAGTCGCGCTGGATAGGGCTGCATGGCTTCATTATTATCATCATCAACCTGTTTTCGTCACATCTGCCTCCCGAGTAGGGTTACAAGACCCAAAAATCAAAAAGCCTGTCACAGACTCAAATATAGCCGAAATTTTGCCAAGAGAGCCTGAAACACTGGGTTTTTAAAAAAAGTAGTTTTGTTCTATGCGCTTATTCTTTTGACTTGACTTACTCTAACAATCACATTTAGTCCGCGGGCGAACTTTATGGACACAACAGTCGGACATGTCCGGCCACATCCCACCACCTGGGAACCCTACTCCCGACTCCACGCCATTATATTCCGTCTTTATACCTATGCCAGTCTCTAGACAGTATAATGCTTACCCATAATATTGCTTAAGAGTTCGTCTATACTCTATAGGTTACAATTAAAACACATTTTAATAACGTACAGTCAATTTATTGTAATTGTTTTATGTACAAAATTAAATTCAACTAGACTTATCAATTTGACATTTCTTTGTTATATTTCTAAGAATATTTACAATTCAACAACAACGTCAAGTACAATGTAACTAATGTAAAAAAACAACAAAGTAATTAAATAAAACAAATAGCAGGTTAACGATAAGAGGTAATATGTACCTACTACCACGATATTAAAGGTATATCGTTGTTGCGCGTGTAAAAGTACCTATGTGTATTTACACACCTTTAAGTTTAAGAGAAAAGGAAGAGATAGTGCCACGCTGATTGCATTGTATGTAGCCGAATTGGGAAAGCACGGCCGGGGAGGTACCTCCCGCTTACAAGAGACCGGCGTAATTCGTGCGGCGTGTAAGTAGCCGGTGGTCCATGGAGGCGGGAGGGGGAAGGAGTTCAACGCGTCTGTTAACTCTGTGCGGATGTCTATGGGCGTCGGCAGTGAAAATAGCTCCGAGCTTTCGTTTACCTCCTTCTACGATAAGTAAAAAGAAGAACTGATTATCTCAAAAGTCACATAGTCACAGCTACAATTGTTAACTCTCTAAATCTTGCATTAGTCACATAGCTGTTTTTACAGCATGTGTGTATGGAAATAACAATAATCTTTATTAAAAAACGGAGACGACCAAAAAAATACAGCGATCTTTACACGCGCAGTTAAGATATGCACATAATACTATTTACCACTCACAGCGGATTATCAGCTTATGATCAATAGGTAAGGGAGTAACCTCTCGCTCCAAGGCGATATCACACGAGCGATTTGCTATAAAAAAGGGTAAAAGGTTCTATACACCTGACAGAGAATGTCTACCGTGTTCCGGAGGGTGCAGCGAGTATTTCGCAAACACGTCGCGGCTAAAAGCGAACAAATCGCTGAGACATGGCGAATGCGCGACTTTTTCCGACGAGAAAACACTGCTGTTGCTTGTGTTACTTCGAGAAAACAGGAGACAACTATATTCATAGGCCCTTGTAGGAGAGAGGAGGATGGAGGGCAACGAATCTGTCTAGCTCCTGTGCGGATGTCTATGGGCGTCGGTAGTCATCGGTGGCTCCGACTGCTCATTTGCCCCTTTATACTGTCAAAAAAGAAAAAAAAGGAATGGAAGTTTGATGCGCGCCCACAACGTATTCGCTGATCATCATAGCTTGTGATCAGCTTGTCTGCTGTGGAACACAATATCTATGAACGTAGGTCCTTAGATTTGTGTTTTTTCTTTCCTTAGAAAAAGGCCAACAAAGTCTTTAGGCGGTCATTAACTACTGCTACATACATTGGAATAATAATTTACATCTTATATAATTTAACATATATTTAATATCAATTGACAGTTATTATGATAATGTTTAATAACAATTACACCTTAGTCTTACTTAAACTTAACTATTTGGCACATTAACAGATAAATTAATAGATATTTTATAAGAGGGAATGAAGTTTCATGTCTATTTTCGGCCCTGTTGGGTTTGATCCATGGCCAAAAATATATGTTAAATAAGTGTACCTTCGAACCCATATACAAATAAAATTGTATGTGTTGTGAAAGTATGACAGCCTTAGTTTTAGTTATTGATAATATAGTAGAAATAATAGTATGTAGATGGTGTCCTATAATACTTTCTTTGCTAAGTAACAAACGATCAGAATCTCTTGTATGTCCATCTAAGAACCTTCCTAAATACAACTTGAACATATTGTTATCTTATAAAGAATAATAAATAATTAACAATTTTTAATATAAATTATATAACAGTTATTGAAATTATGTTTGTTTTGGCACATTTTAAACTTAATATGGCACATTTTTTATGGCACAACCGTCACATAAAAGTAAATACATATTTGAACTATATATTTACATTTTTCGTATTCAAAAATATGAACTAAATTATTTGATATAATATAATGCTTATGGTATGACAAATATGCGTAACAACTTATGCATTTTATTGAAAACCATGATGGAATCTTCAACTTCAACATCAACTTAACAATACAGCCCGTATTTCTTATGTTTAAAATACTTTAAATATAATAAATAAATATTTGAATCAAATCTGGATAACTTTATAAGCTGACCGATTGTAAAATAATCGTATAATCATAAATATGAGTTGAACATGTTGTAAAATTATATAATTAATAGATAGGTACTATTCACACTGATTTACTCACATTTCATCAAAGGGAATTGAGTTGTATTGCACCTTTCCCATACGCGACAAAATATCGGGTATGCGGTTGTCCTTATATTTACATTGTTCAACATTGGATTTCCGAAATAATAAGAATGACAGCATGCTCAGCGAATTTTAGCCCACTCAGGGTCTATCTCCCTTGTTTCTCATAGGCCTTGTTTACTACAGCAATCTTCAACATTGTAAAAGCCACTAGCTTTTAACAATTGCTCCAAAAAAAAATCATCCTACCAAGTTGTCGTTAAACCTTCACAATATAAGCCATACTAAAGAATAACTAAAGTACTAAGACAATTAATCATTATAAATTCTCACAACAAAGTTGAGTCATAATATAAAACGAAAATAAAATAGAGTCTGACAATTTATAAACCTTTGCTAGAAAAAAAAACAAACGTGACCGACATAAACATTTTTAACATCTTTCGTTGGTTAGATAGTGGATAATTCATAATACACTTTAAGTAGGCGGCTTTAAGGGTGTGTTTCCAACGTGCAAGTTATTGAGCTGGGGTAGGAGTATGGCTGCTGTGGCTATTGTCGTCACCAACACAAAAACGGCGAGGAGCGCGCGGTCAGCCACTACAGCCACCTGAATTAACAAAAGTTTCATCCATTAATGTATTAATGCCAAGGTTAGTGGGGAGAAATAGAAGACACTTTGATGATAAAAATGTTTCCCACTGCAAGCAGCACACAAAGATATTTCAATCTTCAAGCATAAAATGTTTGAAAAATGCATTCTTTGTTTATTTTTTCTACTTTGATCTTGTGCAAGGAGGAAGAGAGTTGAAGATTACAATCCTATTAATATTAGAAATGCGAAAGTATGTTTGTTTTTTGTTACTCCTTCACGCAAAAACTGCTGAACAGATTTTCATAAAATTTGGTACACGGACATATAGACAGTAACTTGGATTAACGCATTTTTTTTTCGAAAAAAAAATTCCTATGGGCTACCATGGGATGATTTTCTATTTTCCAAGGGATCGAAATATTCTCGGCTGAAACCGCGGGGCGCAGCTAGTTGAGTATATGAGACTAACCATAGCCTCGAGTGTGTCAGAAACTATTAGATTTTTTATATAGTAAATGTGCGTAGGCGATCGGTCGAAGCCTTTTAGTGAATGTTGACGCGCATAGATATCCATGTAATTGTTGAACATCTTCATAACAACTAATCGTCATGTTGCCCCCATTCCCCTCCAAAGATCCACCTGAAACTCACCAGCTGCACTAAACGTGATAGTGTAACTGTTACTTCGCGGCAGTAACGCCTTGGTTGTGGCGGATGCCTCTGGCTGTAATGCGTGAGGAAAATGAGGAGATGACTCTGTCTCTTGTGTCTTAGATAAAGTATTATGTCCCTATTTCTATGACTTATCAATATAAAGTATAATAAATAAAAAAGGTCGACATTTCATTATTTATATGGAACACCCGAGTAATCCCTCGAGTTCAACTTCACTATGTTGTGATGTTTTGATAAAACTCTCTAATGTGTTCTGATTGATATCTCAGACTTTGGAGACCGTCTTGATCTCTCGTCTTACTAGTTTGACCTACATACTTGAAGAGGAGAGACGCCGCCTTGTGTGGAATGCTGGGCGCTTTTAATAAGGTTTAAGTAATTATTTGTCTTGTTTTATATCTCTGTGTTTATATTTTCATCAAGATTTTAAATGTAGCCCGACTGTAGAAGCGGCTGCTAGCTTCCCTTATGTTTTCTCTTCGGTTATATTTTAAGCAATTGAGTTATTAATTCATAAATTAACTTTTCTATTTTATGTTATCTAGGTAGGTTCATAATTATCTTGTAAAAGGGAATGCCGAAAATGGTTTCATCTTGCGCCTTAGTCGTATTTTATAATATATTATACGAAAATTTGAATAATGTTAATTTTATTTATTTTATTATTAAGTAAGTAATTTAATTGAAAATAATAAAATCATAACTTACTAGTTGTTGCTTACTATTTTATTCTTTTCGATATCAAAGTCAATCAAATAAACGTATTTTCTCCCATGATCATTAAAAAAACTGAACGCTTTTTACACAGATCGCATATTATAATTAGATATTAAATTATTTTTAAAAATAAATATTATCTTATTGTTCAACATATATTTACATTGAAAAGCATTCGTTGTGATTATGCCCGTTTTCTTTTCATTATTCGAATTAATTATTTTCGCCTTAAACTGGAATACCTAGATACTTAATAAACTGGCATCATTCGGCGACAATCATCACTTTCAAATAAAAAAGTAAATGGGTCGATGGCGATTATTTTACTTTTTTAAAACTTATTGTTCACAATACGATACATATTATACGAATAAGAGGCAAGACGGATCCATCTTCCATTCAGAATTGATCATTCTCTTTTCACAATCCTTCAATTTGTTATTGAGAGTTGGTATAGTAGTAATGTTGAATCAATGTTAGTAGTAATAATAGTGTGGAAAAAAAATAGATTTTTTCTCTTTTACGTTAGTTTTTCAAAATTAATATTGAATCGTCATAAATCCTAAATCGTTATTTTAAAACAATTTGTAATTAAATGAGGACACATAATAATGATTTTAATGTGCCTATTCAACGATACCCCATATGACATATGACATATTATGTAGTTGGTCGACTAATATTATCATACATATCAGATTCTTTCTTTACATCTCTATAACTATTATACTATTTTTTTACAATATGGCATCTATCTATATACAATATAATCTATACTTTATCTAAGGTGTCGACACCGTCGATGTCTGTCTGATCTCGCGAGGTGTGTAAGTAGTCAGTCGCCCATGGACTGAGGAGGAGGAAGGAGGGCAACGAATCCGTGTAACCTCTAGTCTATGCGGATGTCTATGGACGTCGGCAGGATGATAATGGCGACTTGTTTGTCCGCTTGTACTAATACAAGCAAGTAGCCAAAAACAATGCGAATATGTAATCTGACTGCGAGCTAAGTCAGATTTACAATACCTAATACATATTCGCAGATATCGCATATACAAGTTTGTGATCAATATATCAACACTGAACGATATATTGATCACAAACATGACATAACGTACTTCTCACGACTTGGCGAGCGCTGCCAATATTAATACCATCATGTCCAGCTGGAAAATATGCAGAGCCGAGCGGTTCCTGCAATATACAATCTGGCCTCAATTTATCTCTCAAAAGATGAATTTGAAGAAATTGCTATTCTGGCCGTTGAGATGGAATATATTTCGGAATTTTTCATGTAGTGGTTCTCTGCAGGCAAATTATATTCAAATCAAGAACGGCTGCGAGATTATTTTCTGTGTATATATTTTTCTTTTTAACTTTCGGCTCAAATTGAGGGTTGACGCAAATAGGAGTTTGACGTTGATATCTGTGTGTGTGTGTGTCTGTGTGTCTGGGGAATAGTCGCTCTAAAATTAGGGGAGCTATTTCGATGCTCTTTTTTTAAATTTGGTAACCATTTCTATCCTCAAGGAGCTCGGCGTCCAACAGCGTCTTTCTTCCATCGTCCAAAGTCGCATTCTTACTTATTTCGGACATGTTTCGCGTCGGGGTGATGCATCAATAGAACGCCTTGTAGTGCAGGGTAGAGTTGAGGGTACAAGACCACGTGGCAGGGCGCTTATTTCTTATTGCATAGGAGTTATTGTAAATTTTAAATTCCTACAGTAAATTTCGAATTATTACAATAATGGTAACATACATATAAAATGTAGTGGCATTAATGCATTGCAGCCGAAGAGGCCCAGCATGACCTAGGGTTGCCTCTCACTTACAAAACGCTGCCGCAAAGTGAGGATAGTAGTATTTCCTACCACGTGTAAGTTTCTATAGGGATGATTGGGCTGAATGGGAAGGAAGGAAACACGACTGAATATTCATGTGTTCACTGATTGCTCACTGGCTCCGATTACGCAAAAATGCCTAAATGTCATTACCATTTACAAAATGTTTACATAAAATTACCGATAGTTGCTATTTTTAATGGAAAAATAAATGTCCTGCCTAATTTGTAACTACTTCTTCTTGTTCTCCTTTGCTCGTTCCCACGTTAGGTGGGGTCGGCTCTTCTATTTTTTCTGCGCCATGACATTCTGTCTAGGCGTGTCGGGTCGGATCTGATTTATGTGTGAGGTTAATCATGCTGGTGTACCACATGAATGGAGGGCGTCCTCTGCCCCTATTTATCTCAGGCAGGTTTAAGACTGTTTTTACCACATGGTTGTCATCTCTCCTCATCACGTGGTCGTACCACCGCAGACGGCCTTCTTTGAGCTTTTCGGCTATAGGGGCTACTTTAAAACTGCCACGGACGTACTGCCTAACAACCTTCTAACAATAATGGAAATTGATTATAATAAAACTTATTTCTGGTGAAGCTAAAATAAACAGGATTAAATAGTTCATCGTCCCAATGACGATGAACAATTTAATCTTGTGTATTTTAATTATAAGCAGTCATAAGATTCAGACACGCACTAAATTCACTTTTCAATGGAATCTCCATCAATACACAGAGTCATAATGAAGTATTAAATACTATTGCAGCCGCGAAAATGTTAAGAAATGGCAAAGTTCGTAAATATTATAGTGTCGCTCAGAATATTCGTAGCCGCGAACTCGAGAAACGGGCCTGTGTTATTGATTCTCAGCTATTGGGCTAGAAAATTGGACTGTCAGTCTCCCGATACACGATCTTAAACATTCATAAGACAACGCATTTTATGTTTACGCAAAATATCAGATGACACGCCTGTGCGGACGTGATTTTCGTTCACATTTGGTACTTTAATTATAAAAAGAATGGAAATTGTGTTTTTATATATTTTGAATTATCAGTACCTACGGACGAAACAACCCCGGACGGATCCCATATCCGTCCGGGGTTGTTTTACTTTTGACAATAAGGTACGCCGAAGATTTGAAGATTGTCCAACCTTTGACGATATGTCAAACCTAAGACTCAATCAGGAAGATTACGTAAAGGAAGATTCCATTCCGAGATTCAATCAGGTCATCGATCACTTTTGACGATAAGGGGCTTCAAAGATGCATCCAGGGTTGTCCTACCTTTGACAATACGGGGCTTCAAAGAGACATCCAGGGTTGTCCTACCTTTGACAATACGGGGCTTCAAAGAGACATCCAGGGTTGTCCTACCTTTGACAATACGGGGCTCCGCAGATACATCCAGAGTTGTGCTACTTTTGACGATACGGAGCTCCGAAAATTCATCCATCGTTGTCCTACTATAAACGATTTAGCAAGAGGTAGTAAATTGTGGCTGACTTTCGCAGGTACGATAGGGAAGGTACTCTCGCTTACACAATACTAACGTAAAGTGACAGCTGTGCGATGTATAAATATAAGGTGACATATGAGGAAGGAGGAGGAAAAAGGAGGAAGGAGGGCAGCTGTGTATCTATATAATGTCTATGCGGATGTCTCAGTCTCTCAGTAGTCATGAAAAAGGCTCCGACTGCTAGTTGGTCTTCTCCATACTATAAAAAACCAAACCAACCAAAACCAACCACCAAAGATTTATTCAGAACCCTAACTGATAACGTGATTTGCGTATTTTAAGCCTATAGTTCTTTGTGTCATAACAGATACCTTAAATGCCCGCAACTGTGTTCCTATCATAGATATTCAAGACAAACTCTTCGACGTCACTGCAATATATTTTCAAACATTAATATTTCATCTAGTAGTTGTATTCAGAGGCAATGAATATGAATGCATTCACTTTGCTTTTGTGGATGTGCATGAGTGTAAGACTCGGCAGTAGGGTTGCCACAGCTCCCGGAATTCCGGGATTCTCCCGAAAAAAATCAAATTAGATTTTAAAATTCCCCGGCTCCAGGAACACAGGTAATATCTTCCGGACTGGCGAGTGGCGGGCGACGCGGGCGTCCAACTCCGGCGGGCAGGGGCAAAATTTAATTATTGTAGCCTCATAATGTCATTACATTATTCATGACATTATGGATCTTTTAAAAATATATATATCTAAGCTTTTTTTTTGGTTCTCCCGGATTTCTGATCAACGGAGTTGGCAACCCTACGGCCGGCACAACGATGAAAATGTACCTATCTCGCTGGCAACATGCACACTATTGTCTGTTTACACGCAACATTTTATACACTGCGATTGTAGCTCATAGCATGCTTGTTCTAGATTAAAAACTGTTACGTTGTTAAGTGTGAAAATAACACAAAGCTGAATAGTGCAATGTGGCTACAATGAAATAACAACGTCACTATTTAATGGGAAAAATAATTGTAGGAATATTACGTATGTACGGGTACAAAAGCCACTAAATACTTCTTTTTAATCATCCGTATAGTTCTAACAAATAAAGGAAACCCGTACAAGCGCACATGCCCATATATACATTTGCAACGTGTACAATAGGACCCAAAACCCTTGGTGGGTTTTTTTTTATAGTACAGGGGCAAACGAGCAGTCGGGTCACCGAGATGATGGTTTTCCGACGCCCACAGACATCTGCAACACCAGGGGTTTTGCAGTTGCGTTCATGAACTCATCATCATCATCAGATCATCATCAGATGGCTAAATATGCCGTTAAAATAAGTTCTAATTTAATCACTATCTGGATCCATTCAAGGTTGGGACGTTCCAGTCTATCTATAGCTGTTACGTGTGGCGAGCTGCTGCCTCTCAGAGCGTGCAACAAGGATCCAAATAACTAACACAAGTGCGGTTAGTAATTTTGGGTAAATACCGTTTTCATTCTATGCATGAACACAAATCGAGTTAATTAATACCCATTTCCCTTCCAGGTTTGCACGTTCCAATCTATAGCTGTAACCCGCAGCTTATAACAAGCTGTTGTCTCCAAAGCACCCATAACATGAACCCAAATAACTTACATAAGCGCGCTTTGTAATTTCTGGTAAATACCCGTTTTCATTCACAAATTTCAAGTTACTTAATCCCCTTTTCCATTCTATATGGGCATGTTTCAATCTATCTGCAGCTGTAACCACAGCCTTTAGCAAGATATTGTCGCTCAAAGCATCTAGCCGCAACACGCGTTATTTGATCCCAAGTAACATACATACGCTTTGTAATTTCTGATTAATATCCGTTTTTATTCGCAGAATGAATATAAATTTCTAATTAATTAACTTGTTTCCCTTCCAGGTTTGCATGTTATAATCTATCTGCAGCTGCTACGTGCAACTTACGGCAAGCTGTTACCTCTCGGTGGTCCCGGCCACAACACGTGCAACATAATAACTTACACAAGCTCGTCTAGTAATTTAGTTTATATTGGGAGTTTATACAATGATGTTGACTAAATTAATACCTGCTTCCATTCTGGTTTAACAAATTCAAATTTATATGTAGCTGCAACTCGCAACGTATAACAAGCTGTTGTCTCTCAGAGTGCCCAGCCGCAACACGAGCGACCGAGTACTTACACAAACTCTCTTAGTAATTTAGGGAAAATATCCATTTTTTTTTGTGCTTGTGTTGTACAAAAATGTTGAGTTAGTAGCGATTTTGTTACCTGTTTCCATTCCAAGTTGACGCAATCTATCGGTAGCTGCTACGTGCAGTTTATTGTGAGCTGTTGCTTCTCAGAGCGCTCAGCCGCAACACTCCCAACATTAACCCAAATAACTTACACAAGCTTAAGAATACCGGGTTCGCTTAGTATATTAGAAGTCTCATTTCTATATTGAGTATGCATAATAATGTTAAGTACCTGTTTCCATTCCAGGTTGGCACGTTCCAGTCTATCCGTGGCCGCTACGCGCAGCTCGTGGCGCGCGGCCGCCTCCCGCAGCGCGCAGCCGCAGCACGCGCAGCGCGCGCAGCTGGACGCGCAGCCCGTAGCGGACGAGCACGCGGCCGCGCACGTAGCGGTGCACGCTACAGTCTCGCTCGACACAGTGCTGCCACCCGAGCAGGAGTTGCCACGAGCTACACAAATCATATTAATGGTAATATGTAACGGCAACGCGTCTACAAGACACCTGATTTTGCGGATATCTATGGGTGGCGGTAGTTACTAACCACGCGTGCCGCAAATTACTATAACCTATAATTACTTATTTTTAAATTGTTTTTCCAATAACTTTCATATCCTACGACAGCAAAATGGAGGACACAACTATTGAATAAAAAACTATGTGCGTCAGTTCCGAGACGACTAGAGTTTACTCCTTAAGAAATAGCATATTCTGGAGTAAAAGATGCACAAAAAACGTAAGCGATGTAAAAGTGGTAAAGTTGGTTGGTTGCGTACAATTTAACTGTCCATAATATGTTGAAAACATAATATACGGGTACATATCATTTCTTAACGAGTCCCTAAACTCCAATAACAAAAGGGATAATATCAACAACGAAACTTAAACAGGCAGGATAAGTATATGAAATGACCTTCCCTCGTTAAGATCGCTAAATCCTTTATGTTCTTCAGCATATTTATATAAGAGCCGTGCTCCACTAAACAACCCTCATCCCTACAAGTTTATGCGCGCTCTCACTGTTTTGCTGTCTGAAGACGCACATGTTACGTTATATTATATTAGCTATATTGTTGACCTTATCCATTGTCTTATTTCCTAGTCTAATTCTTTAAACTAGGAAATAAGACAATGGATAAGGTCAACAATCTTAATATTATTCATCAAAATATTCAAGGCCTGTCCAGCAAACTACTTGAAGTAGAATTATTTCTAGAAA
>LUGF01039966.1:36990-62455 GCA_001625245.1 Calycopis cecrops
TTATAAGTCAAGTATTGGAAACATAAGTAGAATGTTACAACATTAGTGTAGATAAAATAAATTAAAATACGTAAGAAGATATTAGGTGCGCTATTCATAATTTTATATTGTTATTTACTTTCACATATAAAGAGCACATCTTTTATACTACAGTATCTGCTCGTGGCACCATCTATCGAAAATTGATCGTACGAACTCAGGAATCTTTTTGGACTCATGCACAACAACTTTGCTAAAGATCATCACGCCATGATCAAATGTATAGTTTACGATTCCATAAAGAACATACAGACTAACATTCATTATAAAAAAAAAAGATTTCATATCGTTCATAATTAAAATACACCTGTTAAAAGTTTTATAAAATTTATTCATCAGTGAAGGCGTTAAGTTGTATTAAGCACCCCATTGTGTATGCAAATTACTCATCGACTTAAGTTTGTCGAGACTCGAGAGATCCTTTATCTCTCCGCCCAAAAGTTTGTGATCATCAACGATATCTCAAGGAACATTGAACTATGTAAACAACAAAAATAGCGCTAGTTTAAAAATAAAATACTATTACCTATTGTTTAATCCATTAATTTTTTGTAGTAATGTCTTAAATATACACCCAAAAAAAATATTTTAGGCCAATTTTCACTGTCCGTTTTCGTGCATATTAAATTAATGTTCATGCGATGCTCCCTATAGGAAGACTTCAGTTCTTATGAAGGACTGGAAAGCCGCCGAGTTGCCCTGTTGCTGACAAATCCGGGGTACCTCAATATAGGCGGGTGACGGCACCTGCGGGGTTTTAGTGGGTATCTGCTTAGCCGTGACTCGTGAGTCCCACGCATCCATCGGATCTCACCCAAGACCGGTGGTAGTGTGTAAAGCATTTCCCCGCAAAACAAAATGTTCATGCGATGAATACTACTTTAATTGTTACAATAAAACAATTTTAACGGATCTTATCGCGGTTTATTTAACAACTTTGAGAACCTGTCGATAAAATCCATTAAAGTTGCTTTAAAGTTGTTTTGTAATGAGTAATATTCGCGTAAATTTAAAACATCACATTAATTTGATGAAAATTAACCTAAGACAATAAATAGGCAAATAAAACTTTATTTTGTCAGATATGCATTTGTATCCTTATCATTTAATGCCAAAACCAATTCAATTTCAAATAAATTGATTTTCACTATTTGACTAATGCATGTTTAATCTTACAACTCCGTTTACAACCAAATATAATAACAGTAGTAAATTTTAGAACCTCGTCTAGAAGCCATTACATACCGCACAGAAACATTACGAGTCCTCGTAGATAATAAGTTGAACAGTAACTTATTTCAGGATCGTATTACAGTTAAATTAAATATACAATAGTTAAATACTTATGTGTAAATGTATAATGAAGTAAATGAAAAAATATAATTTGCGTGGCTGAACTGAGCGAAGACCAGTTAGCAATTAATCTAAGTCCTTTATTTGTCGTAAGTTGTAAATAAATTGTATCATGTTACTTATTTGTATGCAAATCAAAAATCTTTAATGTCCCATGAAAGAAAGTGCTTTATAATACGATATAAAGTATTAGCATTTTAAATGAAACGAGTTATGTAACTGCAATTTCAACGGCAAAGTTGGACGCTGCGAACGAAACTTCCTTCATTGTTTACATATTAATGATAACAGCATTTACTCACTTTTACACTTAATCGTGTTGTCTATAGTCCTTTATAAAAGGGTTACAATAAGGAATATTGGATTAATGGGGTACAAGACTGTCTCAGTTGGACATCTCACATCAATGACTGCACTAGTTATTTCCTGGCTGCAGCTGAAGTCCTGCCATTTTCGCATTTTATACAATTTTTTCTGGTGTTTAAATACATATTATAACTTTTCTTCAAATTTCAATTGTGTGTGTGTTTTACTAATAAAGTATTATTTATTCACATTGTGACATTTATCTAGATTCAACTATGGTTCCCACTTCCCACTATCATATTTCATCTGTACATCTTTCGTATATAAAGGTGCATCCACACCATGCCGCCGGCAAATGTCCACCTTAAGAGGTAGTGATCAAAAGTGAAGGAAAATATATAACGTAATAAATATACAACTTGCCTGTACGATATGTTGAGTGTGACCACAGACAACGAAGCCGAAAACGACACTAGGCACGTACTGACTCCGTAGTAGAGACCTGTTGAAAATGTATTATAACATAATGTATGGATGATAAAACTATTTTGACTAGATCGTACATCTCTATTAGTAACTGCGAAATATTAAAAATATTTTATAGCTTCTTGCAATAAATCACTTAAAAAACAATATTTTTATTTTTTAATACCAGAATCACAGAAAAAACCACGGAAATTAATTTTTAAAATAATTTTGCTGCCTTTTTTAATTATTTTAGTAAGCAGGTAGACTTCAAAAGTTATAAATGAGTTTTAAATGGCTAGAACTCTTGTTTTTAATTTGTACTACAAATATTCATTGTGTTTTCTACTTTTTAATTAATAAAAATAAAATACGTATATAAATTCATAGCCTTACATGAAAATACTAATTCTTCGAAAAAAAGATGTCGCAAAATCCCATCGAATATCGTAATATTATTTTTTAATGACCCTGAGTACATTTGCAATGTTTTACAGTAAATTTCAACAAGGTGCAAAATAGCTCACTCTCTTAGACAAAATGTCATTGTGTCCTTTTTGCGTAAAATAATATTCAACTGAAGAACCTTAGGTAAACAACAAGTCACGTATACTCCAGTCACAGAAATGAGTGGCTACCTTCTGGCCGCTATATACATTATATTACGGTCAGAATGTAGTCACTTATTGTGTGGTCGTCTGTTTTTTATATAGTAAATAAAATTACAGACAAAAATTTACTTATTAGTGGCGTCTTTTCAGTTGGTGGCAATGTGTCCCTGATGGTCATAAGAAACACAGTCATGGACAGCAGAGCGCTGATCCCGAGCGTCACCTTCTCTCCGGACTCGGATGGTACGTAGAACACGAGAAGAGCTGAAAGTATTCATGCGATTAATAATAACAACGACAATACACCTTTACACCAGTTCCCTATTACACTAAGCTGTTGTTGTTTTTTTAATTAAAATATTCTTTGGAAGAGGTCAACGCCTATAAAAGCCTGTGATTAATGGGCGTTGATTGTCATCTCGTGTGCCCCTTATGTTACAGAAAGTACAGTACAGTTATCAATTTAGTGCTAGCTCATAAACAACGACGACAAAGTGTAGATTCTAGTGTCTAAGTAATTAATAACTTTGCTGTCATAAATATCTTTCTCCAAATTATTTTTAGAACTTTGTTGAATTCGTTTTTAAACTATCTTAAAACATAATATTGTATATCCTGTTATATTGTATTATATTGACTGCCTCGTGGTCTAGTGGTAAGCGTGTTCAACCACAGACGTGAGGTCCTGGGTTCGAATCCCGGGTCGAACCAAAAACTGTTATTGAGATTTTTCAATTTCTAATAACAGTCCGGAGTCAGGAAGTTGGCGGGGTTGCACTAGGAGTGAGCGTCGCGTCGACGAACCTTATCCATAGACCGTTTGTTGGTCCGCGACGTCGCAACCGCTTTTTAGTCTCAGTCAAAGCAGTTAACGTCCACAACTGGTTGCGGGATTCAAATTAATAATGATCCGTATCTATAAACAATTAGGGTTGAAAATGCATCGTTGCAACTACTTTATGTTGTCGTTTCTTTCGCACGCAAATAAATTTCAAACCTTCTGAATAGGCGCATAAGGCCGAATATGCAATGTCGCAACTGCTTTGTAAGGCTTCGAGAAAATAACTGGATTTTAGTCCGCGACGCCGCAACGTCGACGTCCCAGTCAATGAAGTCTTCGTTTCGTTTCGTTCGTTCTACAAGTAGCTCCGGTTGCGGCCGTTGCGGGCATTCAAATTAATTTTGATCCGTATTTTTAAACAAATAGGGTTGAAATTGCATCGTTGGAACTAGTTTATGTTTTCGTTTCGCTCGCCTAAAAAATACCTCAAACCTTTTGCTTAGACTAATAAGGCCGAAAATGCAATGTCGCAACTACTTTCAACTTCAGTATCAAATCAATCAGTTCGTTCCGTCGACGTCGATCGACTTGAACTAAAATCGATCGAAAACGTTAAGTAACCGCGTTTCGCAACCATTTCACTCGATTTCGAGACGAACGTTGGCGACATGTTTACGTTTCCTTCGTTCGACCGTCCCCGTCGTTCGGCATCCGTCTAGTGGAAGCAGTTGCGACGTGGACCGTTTCGTCAACTGGTTTTCGTTCAAGAAAAAACGGTTGCGTCTCGTCGACAAGAAATTCGTCGACGACCCACACCTAGGTTGCACACCCGTGCCTCGGAGAGCACGTTAAACCGTCGGTGCTGCGCCTGATTTCTCACCGGTCGTGTCGGATTGCCGTCCCATCGAAATGAGAGTGAGGGAAAAGAGAGTGCACTTGTGTCTGCGCGCACACTTGTGCACTATAATATATCCTGCGCATCTGGCTCGTCTCTATAGAGACGACCGCCGTAGCCGAAATCGGCTAGGAGGATATTATTATTATTATATTGTATTACTTGTATTGTTAATTAGTAACTACTTACCAATACCATTAATAAGTAGACATGGTAGAATCAGATTGCAAACGTAGAACATGGGTCTCCGGCGCAGTTTAATGATGTACGTGATGTCGGGGTAGGGCTCCACGCAGCACGAGTAGTACTGGTTGTGTCTGACCGCTTCGAAACTTACTAAGTCGAACTCGCCGTTCGTTTGATAGTTGGTCGTGTCGCCTTCGTCGAACTGCTTCTTGAGGTCGAGCTGTGGAATTACAAATGCGTTGTACTAACTGTGCGTAGTGCGCGTTGCTCGTTTTTTTCTTTCCTTTGTACCCGAAAGTTTTTTCAGAGAATTCTAGTGCTCTATCTCATACCATTTAAAGTTCATACACACACACCACATATTTACTATAAGTTCCTACAGTTAGTCCGAACCTATTAAAAAAAGTTTACGACAAGTACAGGAAAACACTTTTTTCAAAGAAGTTAAATAGCGAAAAAATTAATTGACCCCGGCGGACTAAGGGCGGCCGGTCGCTCGATCAGCTGATGATACAGCGTGTACAACGTGAGAAAAACCTTAAAAAAAATCCTGTGGCTAAACTTTTGCTCCGATTGATTTGATTTTTGTTGTGTAGCCTGAAGATGGTACATTAAATATGTGGTTTCATTTAATGCCTCTCGCTTTTATCAACCTTGTATGACTAATGAATAAAACTGTTTTTTATATAACGAACTAGATTAAGCATATCGAGTCTAGTATACCGAGGCTGCAGAACGAGTCCTATGTTTTTTTTTCTTATGTTTATTTAACGAACCACTGAACGCATTACACGGTTGATGCATCTTTGGATAGATCTTTGCGCGTGTTTTTTTAGCAAATAAATATCGACAAAATACCATTAACATGATATTTTAAAATCATCATTAGCATTATTTTATCCCTTTTGACATAGGATTTTAATAAAATGTGACGTAGCCCTATTCGCGAAAAGGTCACATATTAAATGGACGTGGATTAGCCCGGATGGGATGACGAACAATGAGATTAACTTTATTGTGTCTATGAGCCGCCACATATTGAGTTGTGTGTTCAAAGACTGTAACTGATCAGCTGATGGTAAGAGGCATATTGAATATCAACACGAGACTTGAATGGTCAAGACTTATAGTCTCTCTCCTACCAAAACCAAAATGACTAAATCGCAAAAACATCATCTCGATCTTCAAAATCTCCTGGAAACTCCTGGAAAAATCCAGAATCAATGGATGATCTAAGCAACGGGCTTGTGCATGCAAATTGAATTTTTAAAAATTTATTACCATTCTGCATTGCAGCGGAATTAAACCCGAACGACCGGCGATGTACCTCTCGCTCACATATAAAGACGATTTGTGAAGACGATTACGTCGATGACGACGATACAGACGTAAAGTGACAACTATTTTGTCACGTTTTGTGTAGTTTGTGAGTAGATCCGATTTCTCGGTTGCCCCCTTATACTATGAATGCTGCAATTTATTTTTTATACAGTATAGATTTGAAGTGAATGCTTGAAACCAATCGGCTTACGATAATCACGGCTCGATATCAGGTTTTGTAAAAATCCAACTAAGCGCTTTAAAACATTAAATCTATCATAATTTATTTTTAACAAGCTCAGCTCATCTACTAATTTCCATCATTTTACTGCTGAAAAAAGGGATTTTAAATTGAAAAATAATTGAACGAGAATTTCGTTTTATTTTTATAAAAAAGCGCCACGTCTGTAGAAAAGTAAACCCAAAGTGACAGTTACAAAATTAATCTCCTATTCCTTCATGACTTACCAGTGTAGCAACGGGCGAACTCCAAAATGTCTTTGAGAGGTAGTGTGGCACTACCTCTTACTTACTTAAGTCAACGCAATCAAAATACAGACGTTTGTGCACGGATTTTTGAAGTAAATTTTTTTACACGCGCTTGACTTGGGGAGTAAGCTGGCGAGAGTGTTATAAAAATTACACATCGGGCGAGGCCAATGGAAGTTGTCATTCAAATTCAAAATTCAAATTCAATTTGAGTGAAACTGTTTGTATTTAAAAAATATCATATGTTATGTTATGTCATTGTAACTACGGTAATGAAAATCGATAATTATATTTTACTTTAGTTGTGTTGTCTAAAGCACACATTTTTTATACTACTTCTACTTTTATCTATGCGATCGCACATTACCTAAAACCTACAGGGGAATCTCATTGACATTTAATTACGAAATTTGGCAAGAAAGATGTACTTACAACACAAATTGAGGAATAAGTACCTATATCCTAAAAAAATATACCTCGAATTAATTACAAATTTTGTGCTGACGCTCACATGTAATAAGTTTGTCAACTTAAAAAAATTGGTTAGCTCTCGTTGGAATAGAGACCTCGATTAGCGAAACCGACTCGCACTTGGCCGGTTTTTATAGAATATGCAGAAATCAACAGATGGACCAAATATTAAAATTAGTATATGAACAAGCAATACTATTTACCGGTACTGGACGAACCGATTCAATTTTAGGTATATACTATACAATATACATATGCATTGTACATAATATGTACGAGTACTTAGAAACTTAAACATTGGTACCGGGTATCGTGTAAGGAACCATGATGCAGATGAGTTCTAAGATAGGATTTTGTAAATCAAACCTCTGAGGAGACGAATAGTCAATTGTTTTATGGAACCTTCTCATTTCTTATTTTTAACACTCTTATTAAAATACCAAAACAGCTCACTTTATATTCGCGCTAACGAAAGTAAATTATTAATGCAACCAGCTTAGTGGTTCATTATTTGTTACGACACAGAAAAATGAACAGCCGTCCGTTTCCTGTGGGGAGGCGTTGTTGGGGGAATCGCAACTAAATTTGATTCCCTATTTGCCATTCTCAAGTAGCTGGGGAAGGAAATTATCCGCACAGACCGCATTTCGATGTAGCGAATACATAAACTAATGACGAAAAGACAAGTTGAAATATTCTAAGTGGGCAAAGTTTGTGCAATTTAGATAAAAAATAATGTTTGTTTATTTGTTTTTTTAGACTGAATTGGTAGGAGATAGACTGATGGCTTTAGCAATTTTTGTTCAGAGTTCTCTGTAAAGCGTATCAAGTCGCACCAGAAACAGCTAATAGAGACATAAGTAAAAATAACAACTTTATTATAATGAATTTGCCTCAGAGACCGTGAACGAAACATAGAGGCAGCACTTTCGCCGAATGTAAAGCGTCCCTAGTGATAATTTTAGAAATTAAGTGCAAGCAAAACACAATGACCGTGACATATTATGTCATATCATACGTATTTATTGGCTATGTACTTTGTGAATTTTCTAGCACAAGGTTCACATTTCAACCACTAGTTAGTGTGGCAGTCTAGAAGCAGTTATTTACATTCTATTATTCAATTTGAATTATAGTTTTAATTTATAATTTAAAGACAAATTTGTTATTTGCCTACGTAACTTTAATAATTTTTTTATGTAAATTTATATCGTCATGAGAGAATTCAGCGGAGTTTCAGTTTCATGTGCTGCTACGTCTTTACGACCACGGTAATATAACGGTCACCGTTAAACTAGCATAAACTTAACTGGAGCTTCAGAAAAAAATATATTATAGAGTTAATCTCATGAAAAGCTTAGTTGTTTTATGTATTTAATTTTATTTTAAAACTTCTAGCGAGCAAGTTTTAAATATGACAAAAAAATCTGATATGAATACAAATATGTCTATCTACTGTATATTCATGTATCCAACAACCACTATCAAAAAAGAACTTGCCCCTAACAATGCCCTAATATCAACAAGTCATAAAACCTTATATGTTTATGAACCTTGCTGCATAATATATTATTATTTACAAAATGATCAATTTAACAAAAACCTATTCAAAACTTTATCGCTTTGATGCTTATTCTTCCAGGCAATCTCCGTCAAAAAGATAAATTGCATATGAAGGGTGTGTTCCATGCCATACTTGAACTGAAAACAGATCCTTAACCTAAATGCCTGCCATCAATCATGAGCAAAACATATCAAATGGATAAATCGGGCCACTGCTAAGCATAATAACGTTTCGATACATCTTCTATATAAAAAAAAATAATTTGACTTTTCCACCACCCAACGTTACGACAACAGTTAAGAGTCGACTACGTCGTCAGATAGTTTAAGACTATAAGCTAATAGATAATAAACTAAAATAATATTAAAGAATTTAGAAATTCGTTTAAAATAACTAAAATTTAAGTAAGCATTGAGACACTTTTTTGGACATTCACGCCCTAAACCAAAGGGGTTAAATTTATCTTGTCTACAATGAAATATGTCATTAATTTTAAACTTCCAAAAAGTATTTTAAATTGATACATACAATAAGACCGCAGTTACTGTTACAATTTTCAATTCTTTGAAGTAAAACTTCAATACGCGCGCTTACTTGGGAAGTAAGTTGGCTAGAGCGTTACAAACATCACACATCGGGCGAGGCCAATGGAAGTTGTCATTCAAATTTAAAATTCAAATTCGATTTAATTGAAACTTTTTGTACTTACAAAATAAATATCATATGATGTGTTGTCATTGTAGCTACGGTAATGAATTTGTGTATTAAATCAATTTTACTTCAGTTGTGTGGTCTAAAGCACACATTTTTTTTGCTTATGCGGGGAAACTCTTTTATAAACTGCCACAGGTGGGGTCCGAAAGTGTTCATCTATTATGCTACAATAAAACAGAAAAATATAATACTAAAAATTAAATCTTAATTCGTGAAATATTTCACGTCTAGGCAACTATAAGTCTAAATTAAGACAAATTGAAACCGGCACTGTAAGAAACGTTTTAAAACTAATGCTTTTGTGTAGACTTTTAAGTGCAGCTTATATCTAGCTGAGTACCAATTTCACCCCCGTAAGTTTTGATCCCCTCGAAAGGGTGGGATGAAAAGTTGAAATATATTTTTACCATCGATTCTCCTACCACACAAGATTATTCATAAACATAATATGTAGAGCCTTATCGAAAAAGTTGAACCACAAACACCGTACGCATTTTACGGAATTTTTCTAAATATTTTACACCAACATCTATAAGATTATATTTACAATCGACGCTATATTTACAGACTGCTTTAGAAAGAATGTAATACATTTGAAGCGTTCCCTGGAAACCTAAGCAGCTTTATGGATTGTAATGTATGAGGTGTACAAAGACCGGTCTTCATAAAAGAAATGATACTATTGTTGGGTACTTTATATATTTTAGGTAGTCGACTTTTCTATTTTACATTCAAAAGAGACTGGCGGGTTTGTTAGTAAAGTTTGGCCTGGTGGCCTACACGGATCATTGTAAATATTCCAGCTAGTATTATTGATCAGGAAATATATGATTAATTTTTTTGCAATAACTTGTCTAAAATATTTTATAACGTTATTTATTTTGCACATTTTAGGTTATATACCTACACAGATATCAAAATGACATTCTTGTCAAATTTTTTTAGTTATGAAGACGTTTATGTTACTTCCTCTTCTCTTACTTCTTAATATTTATAATAGTTATAATATAAATTCCTCCTGGAGTTTATATAAATATTTATTGGACTATAACGCAAATTAGGCGTTTAATGTGGATTGTGGAAGCTATAAACAGGCTTGAGACTGATATTTATTAGCAGAGGCTAAATCTCTTTTCCTACTGGAAAATATGTATAGAAAAATATAGAAAAAAGTAGAAACAAGAACCCACATAGAAAAAAATAGAAACAAGAACTGATGGTGATAGTTTTAGTCAGCGAAAACTATATTTATCACGCTTTTAATCCCCACTATTGCAACCTTTTGAATTCAAATCCGATATTTTTCAAAGTGCATCCGCAGCACTTTTCATTACATTAAATTCTGCAGCGATGGCTCCGGGCAATACAGGCGAACAGGTATATTTACTTATGTCCTGCATTTCCAATAGGAACAAGGTGAGGCTTAGCGTGTTCAAGCGTGTTAAGTCCGAGAGCTGCAAGACGCTTTTACGAAATAGAAAGTAAGAAAATAAATTTTTATTGATCACTATCAATACTTGGAAATTAAATATTATATTCCACAAAAATATTGATATTGTGACTACTCAATACTGGTTACTCAGCATTTGTAACATAAACACTCTTTTTTTAATATTTATTTTAGTTTTCGAGTTTTTATGCAAAAAGGACATGACACTTACATCGTACTTTATTACATATACATTGGACATGTGATCACTTAATAATATTAACATTACGTTTTATTATTGTCTAGGAACGGTAATTTCATCTTAAAATCGTTCAGCATAAGTCAGACGAGAGAGAGCATAAGGCAGAATCAACTTTTTTCATTAGATATGCAAACTTTACCGATGGGTAGTGTCCGGATCTAAGTTTACATGCTAATTTTATAAAATTTCCACATTACATGCAACATTTTTCAAAGCGAGTAAAATCAACCTGTATAGATTTGTACCATATGCCTATTTCTTTGGATATGACCATAAATACTTAACAGGAAATAACGCCAAAATAGATATATTTTTTTTACAAAGTACATTGCAATTTTTGACGTTATTTTTTATGAGCTTTTAATTTTTTAAGCTTTTAATAATGTATGACTTGGCCGTCGACCACAAATAATTCCGCTATTCGATAATTTATATGTTTTCCAACCGCGTGGGTTCCCGATATTTTTTTTTTTTACGGTGTAGGAGGGCAAACGAGCAGTCGGAGCCATTTTCATGACTACCGACGCCCACAAACATCCGCATAGAGGCTATATAGATGCGCTGCCCTCCTTTCTCCTCCCACCTCTATGGGCCACCGGCTACTTACACACCGCACGAAACACGACAGCACTGCTGTCACTTTACGCCGCTCTCGTGTAAGCGAGAGGTACCTCACCGGTCGTGCCGGCCCAATTCGACTGCATGCAAGCATGCAGTGCAGCACTACCTCTTACCAATTCTAATAGTATTCACATACAATTTCAATGTCTAATAGTAATAACAGCCAGAAATCAAAAGATTGATAAAGTTATATCCCGTTTTTCGGAGATCACGTGAAGCTTTCGGTCCTGTACTTCATTTTTAAAAACAACAACTTACAAAACTGCCGAAACATCGGAATAGGAGAATGAGAGATTAAAAAACTGCACGCTATACTACACGCTAATGCGATGTTCACTATAGGTAATATAATCCTACATAATTTGGCTACTCTCGGCGGAAATTAGTAGCCAGCGAATTTAGTCCCGGATGACATCATTATCATTTGTCAATAGTGAATTTCGTTTCTTTCGTCATAGTTTACATATATGACGTAACGTTTCTAACATTTAATTGCCTTGACCAAGATTGATATTTGTCACGATTGGCACCGTCACACTAGCCACTTAAGGATGAGGTATCAAATGTCTTTATCCTGTCCTCGTTAGGTATGTCGCCCACTTGGCGCCGCACACACTAACAGAAACAGTAAAGATGAACTATGTCAAAGCAGATAGTGACGAAAGTCGTCTAATGAACATGATGACTATTTTACGGCTCTTTAATGAGCCAGAAAGTGCAACTGTGGAAGTAACTACGAGCTTGTAACTATGTTAACTATGTTTACTTGAGCAACTAAGCCGAATACGTTATTCTTACCCCATAAGTCAGTATCGTAGATACTGGTACAAGATGAAGAAAATACGTTAATGATTTTGCAGATTTAGGAAATATATTGTTGAAAATACATCATCCGATTCGAATCCGCACCTCCTGGCGTAACGATGTACTCGCTACGTTACCAACTGCGCCAGTCTGTACTCTAATTATAAATATTATTGAATTTCAATTATGATGTATTAGAATAAAAATAAAGGCAATATTAGCTTCAAAGATTTTTCTTAAATGTTGAGCTATATTTAAAACCTTAGTTGTTGTAGCATAAAATTGTGTATATGCTACAACAAACTGTATTATATATTCAAATTAAGATTTATTCACGAAATGTTTTTCAAGTAGGCACTATAACGTCTAAATTAAAAAGAAATTGAATCCGGCGCGGCAAGAAAAACCTTATTCTAAGAAGTAGTGCTATTGTGTCAACGTAAAAATTACACTTGGGCTTTTTTCGAGATGTGTCCTATATTGCAGGGCACACAACACTAAGGAGCTAGTAAGAACTAGCTAATTCATACGTAGCTCTAAATACAATTTAAATAATGCTATTAACTTTTTTCGCTTTCATCCTTGATTTATAATTGTTAACTAAATTGTTGATATTTATTTAAAATTCGCTTTTTTGCGGTTACATTTACGTACTACTGTCTACTACTAGTACTAGTTATCGTCCCATTTTATGCGTGTATCGTAAAATTTTTAATAATATAATATTTTTATGATCTCATACTACAGCCTAAATAGCTTGACGCATTCTAATGTGTAAGGTATCCTTAGATTCTTCTTGACATTTATGTTTTTTTTGTCCCCCTATCGTAGATAATTTGATTTGCTCTTGCTCATTTTATTACTTTGCTCGTGTTTTTATTTGAAAGATATATATGATTATAACGGACTATTGATTGCGTCACTGTATACTGAAACAACAAACCACACTATTGATAACAATTATATTTGTCAAAGCCTAACCAAACACGCCCAACGTCAATATTCTGTTTGTGACACAGATTAGTGACATAAGATAAGATCTTGCCTAACACAGCCATAAATTGTCACTTTATTTTGGTTTCTCATGTTTCTAATGTTTTGTGTTACAATAAGTACCCAACTTGTAACAGCCGACAGGAGAATAAGTGGTGTAGGTTGACAGTGTAATAATTACGTAACTAAAGTACTAGATTTTACCCGCAACTTCTCTCGCGTCCATATTTTTTCTAAATAAAAAGTATGCTATATACTTTCTAATATCTTTAAGAATATATGTACAAATATTTCATGATGATCGTGTTTGAGTAGTTTTCCTTGAAAGACGTAACAAACAAACACATTTACATTTATAATATTAGTAGGGATTCTGTAAGAAAGTTAATATTGTTTTTGGGTTCAATGTTATTTACTGCCTTTTCCAATTTTCTTTCTGGTAATGGATTTGGCTACTGGAGATAGAATTTAGACAAATTTCAGAGTGGAACTTGTGTCAAAGTTCAATATCTAAAGATAAGACCATCGATAATAGGATATTCAAAACGGCCCTTAGTAAATGAGGATCATGAAATAGCAGCCGACATACCTAGTTTTTTACTACTCTTAAAATCTGGGACATGAATGCCTAAAATTTAACATCTCAGTATTCTAAACCGACTTCGAAAAATATATATTTAATCTTGTGTCGCTCCTGGTTGCTTTTAAAGTTTGTAGTAAAGAAACTATAAAGGCTTTATTGACTTCACTCAAATGCCAAAGCTTTTTATATATGTGTTTGAGAGTCTGACTGATTTGTTAAAATTAAAATAAAATAGTAGATTGCGTTATTACTCTAAGAGTAGATGCTAGTTCAGTAGCTATAATGTCAATGTTTTGAACTGAACTAAGAATTACCAAACGGACGCTATTAAAATATTCAAATTCACAGGTGAGTTCTCACCTACATAAAATGTATCCCAAAAGAATCATTCATTTTTAAGGTAATAAGTATTTTAATTTTAATTCATTGTAATCTATATCTATGCCAATGTGAAATAATATCAAAAATATAATATAACTTATGCATGTATAATATAATTAGGATATATGTATTTGGAAATTGGATCGGTTCGGGATCCGACAAACGGTGTTTCGAAAGTTAGTAATCAAGTTCCAATATTATGCCCGTACATATGACTTCCTTTACTCGGTTCCGCTGTTCCCGGCCGATGAAATTTTGGAGTAATTTTGGAATCGCGATGCAAAGACAGACGCCGTAAGTTCTCGTTGCAATATTACATATTAATCTATTTGCTACTGTCACCACGTTGATTATGGAATAAAAATATGACTTTCAACATGGATCAAATATTATTAGAAATTAAACTAAAGTATGTAAAAAAACTAGAGAATAAGAAGAAGAGAGTGAAGAAAACCATGGTGCTCCATGGAATAGTTTCTTCGTGTAGAAGGGAAGGAACTATTTAATAATTTCCTCCTTGCCAAATTTCAACTACAGTCCCCTACTCCCCAACTCTATTGAGAATAACAATTTGAGTAAACATTTTAGTGCACAGACTGCCTCGTGGTCTAGTGGTAAGCGAGTTCAACCACAGACGGAAGGTCCCGGGTTCGAATCCCGGGTCGGACCAAAAACTGTAATTGTAATTTTTGAATTTCTAATAACAGCCTGAAGTCAGAAAGTCGGCGATGTTACACACCAGTGCCGGAGAGCACGTGAAGCAGTCTGTCCTGCGCCTGATTGCTCTCCGGTCATGTCGCATTGCCGTCTCATCGGAATAGGAGAACAAAGGAATAGAGAGTGCACTTGTGTCTGCGCTCACACTTGTGCACTATAATATGTCCAGCGCAGATGGCTCGTCTATATAGACGGCCGCCGTGGTCGAAATCGGCTAGGACGACATTATTATTATTATTATAGTGCACTATTGCACTCTCTTTTCCCATACTGGGTATGAGCTTCTCCCGGAGAGCGCCTCAAGTCACGGTCTCCACCTACTCCCAGCTACGTTGATCAGATCATCATTCAGCGTTACCCTTACTAATACAGAAATTTATCACACAATAAATCTATTCTCTAACTACTTTCTTACTTCTGTATGTCATAAAATTTCATGATATTTTAGACCCTATTTGAGACCAGAGAAAGGAAGGAATTCTGCACATCAACATATATAATAAACAATAAATAACAATAATATAATATACGTATTTATACGGGAAATGTGCAGACCTATAAAACGATAAAGACGAACCCAGGTATAAATATGTTTGAACGAATCAAAGTATCGTAAATCCCCTTGTGAGATTAAGATGGCATAAGTTATCAAATAAATCAAGGTGCCCTAGTTTTGTAATGGCGCTTGAAACGAAAGTTGGTTGTGTTCGACAGTGGAATGAAACAATCGCCGATCCAAACCCGTAGCTAGCTAATTGGACAAATCGCTGATTGGCATAATGTGGAGGAACAAATGCGGCAATTCCTCTTGTGGGATTTATTGCACATTCCCTTTTATACGGAATAACTCGTTCGCAACAGTGTATCGTCCGACTTTCTAATCTCGTATTTTTTATATCGCATATGTTTTTAGATTGACTTATCAATAACTATGAGTAGAATATGTTAATTTGTTTTTTAATTAAAATGCCAGAGCCTCTATTAAGATTAAAATCTATTTGATGCAACAAATTGCTAGTAAGTACAATGTACTTGAGTTTTTGGGCGATTAAGAGTTTTTGGCTCCTATTCGCTAGTCACTATATGAATGAATGAATGAATTAATTAATCCTAGTATCCACTACTTATACTATAATGTATATGCTATGGTGTTAGTCTTCTTCATTTATATTTTGTGTTGCAGAAATATCGGCGATATATCGACATCAGATACGTCCCTAGTTGTAATGAAGCTGTAGAGTTCGGTCGGGCGGAAAGGTCGTCAGTTAAAGGTCATGTAGCACGTCTAACTGCGGAGAGCTCAGCCGTGCGGTCGTCACATGTTCGAGAGGAAACAGTTTCACTGCATTTCGACTGTTGCAATTTAATGACGTGCTTCCTTAGCGTGCAAACTAATAACGTTGTACGTACTATGTATATTATTTGAGTAAAATTCATTAAATTAAAGTGTGTTGGCGCTAGGGGATTATTCTAGTAGTTTGTGACAAGACGGTAAAAGCTATTGGTCTGGTTAGGGAGAGCTTGAGCACAGGGTGCTAAGATTTAACATGCTTCTTCAATATCTTGCTTCTTTCTTTATCTCTATCATGCTTCTTTCTTTATCTCCCGCTTTGATTAGGGAGGGAAATTGGAATTACTTCCTACTACTCTTACTTTCTTCTGATTAAATTATTTGCGGGTCCCAAGACAGATTTAGCTTTTCCCTCGGGCTCCCTGCGATCATATCAAAGGGTCAAGTGTGGTTGCCGCTGTCGATCCTGGCGACACAGGAGTAGCAGCGGTGGGAACGAGTGGTGGGCCAAAGCCCGTTTAAAGAATAAAAAATGCTTCTTTATTCAAGGAGACAGGAAGGTGGGATCCATCTGAACACTGGTCTCATGCGTTCTACACTACGTATAGTAGCTCCTTCTACCCTCTAAAAGTATTATACTTGGATTACTTTCATTTCGGCACAATGCTAAAAAACCTTATTCAACGACCTACAATATAACATAATTTAATACAGGAAACAGTACAAAAGAATTTAATTTTACTTATACACGTGTATTTCTAAAAATAACGTATCCAAAATGTACCTTAACTTATTTTAGAGAAGTATTTTATAAAATATAATGCACGGCATTAATTGGAGTGCTTTAGCTGTTTTTAAGTAGGCTCAGTCAAAGCTAGTGCCTTGTGGAAAATTAATTAATATCGCTTTATAATTTTATAGCATTTTATCAACATCCGTAAACGGAAGCTTATTGTGTATAATATTAAGAGTAGGTATGCATGAAATTCATTTTAAGTAATTGTACACTTTTATGGGAATATATAAATTTTACCAAGTTATTTTAGTCCGTAACATCTCTACTTTTTACCTTTAGAAGCTTGTGAAATTTAATTACTAGTAGGAAATTCTATCCCATCTTAAATCGAAGACATTTAAAGGTGTAGAGATTTTAATCTCAGATAAGGCATTGCGGAATATTATAAAAAGTAAAAAAGAAGGAAATAGTTAGATTGATTTAAGAACATTGTTGATGATACGCATAATGACGATTTCATAAGTATTTTTGAATGAGATTATTTTTCTTATGCTACTCAGATTTGATCAGACGAGTTTTGAATCAATGCATATTCAATATAGTTTGAAAAACCAAAATTACACGACTCGTAATACTTTTTTTTATTACTTATTTTCACTTCTTACCTTTTGTTCAGGAACGACTTTTCCTCCATTGCGTTTCGTATAGGTAGTTCCTAGTTGTGATATTTGATGATATTGTGGCTACTGTGAACTATTAGATTAATAAATTTAAGAAACAATTATAAAATGAGAATTGTTTTATTGAAGTAAAACTTCTATACGCGCGCTTGACATGGGAGTAGGCTGGCGAAGGCGTTACAAAAATCACACATCGGGCCAGGACAATGAAAGTCGTCATTGAAATCTAAATTCGATTTAAGTGAAACTTTTTTTGTATTTAAAAATTAAATATCATATGACATGTCATCATTTCATTGTAACTACAGTAGTGAAAATCAATAATTAAGTTTTACTTCAGTTGTGTGGCCTAAAGCACACACTTATAGGTTTTTCTTTTTTATTTTTTTTATTTTAATCATATTACACTTGACCGTTGTTTTAGCGAAGCTGTTTTTAGATTTTATACCGAAGAGAATGCAAAATTAATTACAACTACTCAATAAACCGATCACAGATGTCCAAGGCTTTTATAAGTTTTTTTTAATATTATATAAAAACGAAAACAGTGTTTAGTTGGGCGTTTTGTTCCAGAACATAATATATTATTCATAAAATATAATAAGAATCTTCGAGAAAAATGAGTGATATTGAGATGTCGAGAATAGAACACAGCCTACGCAAAAATAAAGTATATTGTACCGCCGTAGGGCGTACAATATACATTGGATATTTCAGTGAAAATAGCGTCAGTGATTCTATTTTCTCGGAAATCTCGAAATACAGCCGATATAGATATCGTTATTAATGTATCAGTTGTCTACATAAAAGCACTTTCGATGAAGATGATGCTAGGATAATATTGTATGCCGTATTTTTTTAATAACAATCTGAACCTCAAATAAAGTCTGCCATTCACTTTGTTATAACACAGCTTGAGTAACATCTGCGTTATAATAATGTTGGGTGATATACGAAGCGAAGTTCCAATAACTTTATTGTATAAATTAAGTACTAATAGGGTTACCGTGGCGTATTATTCGTAGTATATATCCTTTTTATTCTTTATTGTAAAGATATACCCTGGGTTCCTAACCAGGAGAGGAAGCGGTAATTCAGATATTTCACGGGGGTAACATATAACCTAATTATAGGATCGTAAAGTAATAAAAAAAGCGTTGCCGAGATACTAGAACTACATATAATGTCGCGTCCAGATGCGTCTATCACTCGCGCATACGACGCGCAAGCGCCGAGCTGTTGACGTCTCGAAATACTCGGGCGCGGCGCTGTTGTTGCGTCCAGAACAACGCGCGAGTCGAATCTGGACAGGCTCTTAGTGTAAAATCTGCTCATTCCTCACCTGGAACCCGTCGTAGGTCCACGAGGCCCACTTCATGTTGCACAGCTGCACGTCGAAGGGGAACTGCTCCACGTTGATGTCGCACACGGACACGTAGATGCCGTGGCTCAGCCACGTCACCTCGCCCGTGCTCTTCACTATCACGTTCGTGTTTATCACCGCCGACCGGTAGTTGGGGTCTGCGCTGCAAACAAAATGGAGCTTTGAAAATTAGATTTACCATCGTCCATCTTACTTAGTGAGGACTGCGTCTAGTCTACTCAGATTGACATAATATATTTTATAGTACAAGGCTATGCAATCTCATAACTTAGGTATAACATAAAAGCAATGGCTTTGCGGCTGAATTAAGCCAGTAACATAGGGGTCTCATTACATCAAAGGTAAAAATATCAATGGACCATTTCGGAGACACACAATTAGAGTTCATAATCTAGTGAGACCTTATTGTTGTGTGCGTATATAATAATGTAGCCGAATTGCGTTAGTGTTTAGCGTGTGGCTACCACGTCCCCGAACGATTGTGGCAGATTTGTGTCATAGTCGTTTGCGTTTGTGGCGTCTCCATTTAATTAAATACTCAATGTTCTTTACACAGGCCTAAATTGGCAGCTACGCTATGAGTGACACTCAAAGTTTCACGTCCTCCACCTCTACCTTGCGGGTACCAAGGTTTCTATTAACAACCTTCTTCCAATTTTTTACCGTGTATGTACAATGTTACTGAGGAACTAGTTATGAAATAATACTTCAGATTCGATACGACTCATGGTCTTAAAAAAAGAACATACTTATTCCTTAAAAGCCGATAAGCGTCTACAAGAGGCTTTCTCCTGCGAATAGGCGGCGGTAGTCACTGACCAGTAACAACCTGCTTGTTTGACCACCTCATATACAAAAGAAATGTATCCCCTCAGTAGACGTTTAGAAGGTTACCCTTTATGTGTGTGCCAAATTTCATGAAAATCGGTTCAACAGTTTTTGCGTAAAGGAGTAACAAACAAACAAACTTTTGCAATTATTATAGTAAGTAAGATTATGTATAAATAGCTGTCTAATATTATAAGCAGCTTTTTAATCTCGCTTATCGCTTGTAGATCCATAAATAAACCGCATTTAGTTATTAAATATATTAAAATATTTCCATTAAATAGCTTGATTGGCTATACAAGTTGGCGCTGCGTATGTTTCAGAATTGTATACCTACTTCAATATACATCGCTATTGAACTATACAAATAGCCTTTAACTAGAACTTTCAGCATAAAATATTTTTATAGCATACATACCTACCTATATAAAGTTTTCGTATATTTACGCGAATAATATCAGGGGACCAACGAATTGATAGACTCGTTCATTGAGGAGGTTCTATCATATTCTTCAAGTGGATATTTATAGCGAACGCGATAGAATCCGTTAAAAATATATATATATAATTATAAAATACAAATATACATATAGGTTAGGCGAAGACCGCGGCCAGTGGCGTGCTAAGGGAGAGGCATATGGCCAACAGTGGGCTGCAATAGGCTGATGATGATGATGATGATGATATTATACAATCGAGCAATACAGCACATAAACTAGCCATTGACATATCCTCGGGAGCCTTGGAGTTGTAAAGGAGGCCCTGTTATGGGTACAAACATTATCTTGAGGCCCTTAATTTTATTTATTTATGTTTTTACTTTATTTGGAAAACAAACAGTGACACAATACTTAAGTTCAATCTATATACAAAAATAATTCACCATTTAAAAGTTTTCACTTACGAATGCTAAGTTATAATAAAAGCTATAAAACAATGCTAAAAAAATAAAAGAAATCATGAATATTAATATTAATAATTGCATGCATCAATCAATCAATCATGCAGTCAAAGACAACTATAGTTAAAGAATTGCGTCAAACCAATGCTTTGATAAAATTCTTTTAAGACCATAGTCTAATGTCGCCGAAAATGAAGTCGTACAGGAACTGGGGTTGAAATCCCATTGATTGATGAAGAAGACATTGTTATGGGGCTAATAGGTATGTTGCGTTGTCCTGCCTGATACAATCCCCCAATGGGCCACTAACACACAAACCGAACGAAACATGAAAGCTTAACTGTGATTTGCGGCAGTAGTATGTGTAGTGTACAGGCTATAACTAAATAAATAAATATGTAATTGTTAATATTCGTAATATGATATATTGTCTGTATGATCTATTATATTTATATTCTGTCGTCTTGGTAAACGAACACGCAAAATTGGACCAATGAGAGTCATTGGAAGATGAGTGAGTCAAATGAGGAACTCGACAGATCACTGGCTAGAGACCAGAGCTGTGAGACAGACGAGACTTGACGTGTGGGGTCAGGAAGCCGATTTAGTTTATTACATTATATATATCTTAGAGATTATTTTTACGGATATATAATATTATATTATGATTATTATTAGTTAATCAGTAAGTATACACTACAGTATGTTAATAAGTGACGTAACTTCTCATTCGTGCGCGCAAAATACAGCAAGGCACTACCTCTATATTGAACTTATTTACAGTAAACAAATAAAACAATTAGACGAAAACAACTAAATACCGTAAAATAAATTGTTGTTGTTTCGAAACGTCTAGAACAGTTGCATTTCATTTAATGTGCCGGTTGAGACAATCGCAGTTGTGAAAGTGAATATGTGAACTGATGAAAGTTCGCCCCGCAGTTTTCTGAGTTTGTATTTGTCTCAGAGAAAATAGACAGCAGGTGCTGTTAAGTGCTTTTTGCTTTTTTATCTGTGGACTTATCAACCCCGTGATAAATACTGTACCTAAGGACTTCTATTACGGACGGATTTAATATTTAGCCACAACCTGCCGCAACTCCTCAGTTTGTCACAGACGGTTTTAGAATATGTATAATGTCAATAGTTATTATGCATAAAATAATGTAATTGGTATCAAACAAATTGTAATTTTTAAATTTATATTTTAAATGTATAATCGAATTGGATGCTTTTTTCTGTTATGATGTTACATATTTGTCTTTAATAAATAAATAAATAAATATGTTAAATTTTATATATTTAACATTTGTGTTATAGAAATAAACATAATATTTAGATAAATATCCATGACCTAGGCGGGATGCGAACCCGCGAGCCCTGGCGCTACATGCTCTGCTTATCCGAGTCGCACTGCACCAGCCTGGTCGTCTTAGTTTATTGTTATAGTATAAGAGGGGCAAACGGGCAGTCAGAGCGAATTTCATGTTTACCGACGTCCGTAGACATCCGCACAGAGGCTAATAAGATACGTTGCCCATCCTCCTCCGTCCCTCATGGGCCACCGGCTACTTGAACACCGCACGAAACGCGACACAGCTATCACTTCACGCCGGTGTCGTGTAAGCAAGAGGTACCTCCCAGGTCGTGCCAGAAATTCGGCAGCATGCATGGATGCAGCATGGCACTACCTCTTGCTAGATGTGTTGATCGACTAAACGACGCGACGATATCGAGTTGTGTGCGGTCTGTTAGTGGCATGTGGCGCCTTGCGGTGAAACAGGGCAACGTGTTTGCATAACAATTTACTGTGTGGATGATAATGAATAAATTAATTAATTTTATTTATTATCTCCACAAAGGTGGCATTACATAATACATGGTTAGTTTTTGAAGTACCATTACTATAATGAGCGTGGGTGGGTGCTAAATGGAACAAATTGCTCGTTCGCCCCCTATGGCTTACTATATTTTAGACGCTAATCAGCGTGCGTATGAAGAGAGGAATTTAACAGCGTATTTGTACGAAGAGTTAAAATTGTGACGGAAGCAAGACAACTATAGTAAGTGCCACACTGTATGCAAGCATGCAACTGAGTTTATGCCGGCACGACTGGAGAGGTACCTCTCGCTTACACGATAGTGGCGTAAGGTGACAGCTTGATATCGTGTTCCGTGCGGTGTGTAAGTAGCCGGTGGCCTATCGAGGGAGGAGGAAGGAGGGCAACGCATCTATATAGCCTCTATGCGGATGTCTATGGGCGTCGATAGTCATGAAAATGGCTCCGATTGCTCGTTTGCCCCCTTATGCTATAAAAAAAACTGTGTAGGGATCGTGATACCGAAAACCGGCACAGCGTTTCTTTATAGTATAAGGGGGCAGACGAGTAGTCTGAGAATTTGAATGACTCCAGACGGCTATGGGCATCCGCATGATTGTTATGCAGTTGCGTTGCCCTCCTTCCCTCCTCTCCTTCGATGGGCCATCGGCTACTTAAGAAACTGCACGAAACACGACAATATAGCTGTCACTTTACGGCAGTATCATGTGACAGCTACTGCCGGTGACCCTGCCGGAGCATGGCACTACCTCTTACCACAAAGATGTGCTACTGTTACTTTAGACACGTACTTGTTGTACAAGATGATGTCCGGCCTCCATACGCGCTCGTAGGGTATCCGGATGACGCCGATGCCGCCGAACTCGCTGGTGTTCCAGCGCAGGTGGTGGTCCGTCCAGATCTGCGTGATCCAGCAGTTGGTCGTCAGCAGCTGGTCCTTCTCCTCCTACAGAACAGGCACATTGTATGTAACCAGCAACAAGCATAGACGGTATTTCGTTTCTCTTCCACAAGACTGGCCCATGGATGTGGGAGGAGAAAGAAGGAAGCGCATCTGTATAGCCTCTATGCGGATGTCTATGGAGGTCGGTAGTAATTCAAATGGCTGCGACAACCCGTTTGCCCCCCTATACCATAAAAAAAGACTTTTCGATACTTTCACTTCATGTTTAAATATAAGTGAAAACTTTGTTGACGTAAGAACATATTGTATCTGTTTATCTAGACTACATTTTAAGATGTGGGTATGTTTTCCAAAAAAATAAATAGCAATAAAAAGGACAAACACGTTTTAAAGAACAACGAACGTAAAAGTGCATCGTGTTTGTAAGAGTACGATGGCCTATTGGCGGGTTCCGAGTGAAGGATTTTCCATACGCTTTTGGACCGGCCCGACGGGAGAGGTACCTCTCCCTTAAGAGTAGCGCATCTATACAACCTCTATGCGGATATCTGGGCGCCGGTTATCACGAAAATGGCTCCGGCTTCTCGTTTTCCCCAATACGTGGTAAAAAAATGCTTTAAGATTAAAGCTACAGCTAATGTTGTTTTTTTTATTATATATCCCACCATTCTACGGAATAAATTACGATGCGATCGGCTGAAAAAAAAACAAATTGAATAAATCTCGTCATGAGTCGCAAACATGGTCTAAGGCTTGACCGAAAGTTATAAAGTATATATAGTATATGTGTATTCAGTAGACGTAAGAACAGATCGTAAAGTAGGCATATTTCAACATTTTGCACAGAATCGATACTGACGGTCAAACCGCGGGGCGCCACTAGTTATACAATTTTCTCCGTTCAATATCGACTCGCTCTCTTGGGATTCAATCTCGGATACATTACGTCATGTTTAATAAATGAATGCAGACCAGACCCACAAGATACGCTTTCTACCGCTCATATTTCATATTCAGGCAGGCAATGGCGCTGCACAATTACTTTTTTACAGAATAAACAAGCAATTAAGAGGTGGGATGAGAAAGGAGGCAGCGCTTCTGTATAGCCTTTATGCGGATGTTTGTGGGCGTCGGTCATGAAAATGGCTCCGACTGCTCGTTGACCACCTATATTATAAAAAAGGCTTTCTTCTTTATTGAAAAATTCCATACAGCTACAGGCAATAAAATATAGGCCCTAACCTGTTGTTACTGCATTTTCTTTTAAGTTCGTTACATACCTATTTGTTAGTGTGCTCTATTATTTATTAAAGCCTAGTGCTTACAGCTACCAGGTTAAGTCTGTTCTTTAGTATGCCTGTTTATATTCCATTAGTAAGTTAGTATATAGATATTATTATGGTTTGGATCCAATAACTTAATAAGTATTTAGCGAAAATTTTCGTTCCGATCCCTCATGACCATTTTCAAGTTATGGTTTATCACTTCAGACTTAGTCCGACGCCGACCGCTTGATAATAAACTTAGTTTAAACGTAATCACGTTATATATTATATTGTAGTTATATAAAACAAAGTCGCTTTCCGCCGTCTGTGTGTCTGTATGCTTAGATCTTTAAAATTACGCAACCGATTTTTATGGGGTTTTTTTTATTAGACAGAATGATGCAAGCGGCAGGTTTATTTGTACTTATAATAGTATCGAACGCGTGCAAACTCGCGGGTAAAAGCTACTTACCCAATAAAAAGTTTCCATCTAAGGATTTTTCATTTATTTGAAATTACAGAAAAAACGTTCAATATAAGCAAGTGGATGACAAAGACAAAATTGGTTTTATACTGTCACAAATAATTGAATATTAAATTTGTAAGATAAACGTGTCTCGCGGCGATATTCGAGAGCGGGCCATTCAACCT
>LUGF01039966.1:64363-78635 GCA_001625245.1 Calycopis cecrops
AGGAGAAATGAGGGCAGCGCATCTGTATAGCCTTTATGCGGATGTTTGAGGGCGTCGGTACTCATGAAAATGGCTCCGACTGCTCGTTGACCACCTATATTATAAAAAAGGCTTTCTTCTTTATAGAAAAATTCCATATAGCTACAGGCAATAAAATATAGGCCCTAACCTGTTGTTACTGCATTTTCTTTTAAGTTCGTTACATACCTATTTGTTAGTGTGCTCTATTATTTATTATAGCCTAGTGCTTACAGCTACCAGGTTAAGTCTGTTCTTTAGTATGCCTGTTTATATTCCATTAGTAAGTTAGTATATAGATATTATTATGGTTTGGATCCAATAACTTAATAAGTGTTTAGGGTAAATTTTCGTTCAGATCCCTCATGGCCATTTTCAAGTTATGGTTTATCACTTCAGACTTAGTCCGACGCCGACCGCTTGATAATAAACTTAGTTTAAACGTAATCACGTTTTATATAATGTAGTTATATAAAACAAAGTCGCTTTCCGCCGTCTGTGTGTCTGTATGCTTAGATCTTTAAAATTACGCAACAGATTTTTATGGGGTTTTTTTTATTAGACAGAGCGATTCAAGCGGCAGGTTTATTTGTACTTATAATAGTATCGAATTTAACGCGTGCAAACTCGCGGGTAAAAGCTAGTTACCCTATAAAAAGTTTCCATCATAGGATTTTTCATTTATTTGAAATTACAGAAAAAACGTTCAATATAAGCAAGTGGATGACAAAGACAAAATTGGTTTTATACTGTCACAAATAATTGAATATTAAATTTGTAAGATAAACGTGTCTCGCGGCGATATTCGAGAGCGGGCCATTCAACCTGGCTAATGGGTATTTATTTAAAGGAGACAATAGCGTTGTGTTTTGTATTAAGCTGTAAATATTTAGTGCTAGTACTAACGGTAAGGCCTCGCTCCTAATTATAGTATCCTAATGAAAATCCTAAATCCTAATCTATCCTGAGGTAACAGCTATACTGTCGCGTTACGTACGGCTCGTGAAAGTCTGATGGCGTAGGGCAGGGTTTCTCAACCTTTTTGAAGCGAGCCTCCCTAGCGACTTGCGAAAATTTTCGTGCCTCCCCTTATAAAATATAGTCAACTCTATACAAAACCTATTTTATGAGTCTAGTATTCTATTTTTCCTTTCCACCCTAATTATCAAATGCTTCGCGCCTCCCCTGAAAACTGGCCGCGCCCCACTGGTTGAGAAACTCTGGCGTAGGGGATTATTAACGCGTCTGCGTAATCTATATTTAAAGGTATTTCATAGCAGTCACCAAAGGTCTCGGACTGGTACTTCGCCCCCTTATGCCCTGCTATGCTAAGGAACAAAGTAAGGGCTAACCAGTCCCCAAGAGGGACGACGCCAGTTTCTTTCGGGGTCACTGGAAATTGCCACTAAACGGTCCTTCAACGACAGTGTCGCGTGGTAGCCGGTGGACTAAGGAAGGGGAAGTAGCGCCAGCATTTATATAACCTCCATGCGGATGTATATGGGCGTCGTTAGTCATGAAAATAGCTCCGATTGCTCCTTATTCTATACTTGCTTCCGCCCGCGACTCCGCCCGCGCGGATGTCGGTCTTCGCGTGAATGGATTAATTTTTTTCTACGTATTTTTCCAGGGCAAAAAGTATCCCATTTTATGCCTAGGATAATAAGGTATAATTATACCAAGTTTCATCGAAATCGAACTGTTAGTTTTCACGTGATGCCTGAACAGACAGACAGACAAAAATTTTTTAAATCGCATATTTGGGTTTGGTATCGATCCAGTAACACCCCCTGCTATTTATTTTTTCAATATTTTCAATGTACAGAATTGACCCTTCTACAGATTTATTATATGTATAGATATTAAAAAGTATGGGTAGGTTCCAATTCTCGTTCCGTGCTCCGTGGACAAAAGAACGTGAAGGACGTTCTTGCTTGCTCTTTTGTATAATTTTGTACCAAGATAAGCCCACTCGATTGAACTAGTTGATAACTTAAGCTACTGATGCCACCGCCACAAGAAGGCTTAAGCCAGTGTGGGTAGGCAATAAAGATATAATGTAATATTAAATATACATGATCTTACATCTGACTAGCTGTACTCCCCGATTTCACCCGCGTAAGTTTTGATCCCGTGGAAATATCGAGATGAAAAAGAGATGTTGGCCGATTCTCAGACCTACCCGATATGCACATAAATTTCATGAGAATCGGTCGAGCCGTTTCAGAGGAGTGCGGTAACTAACATTGTGACAGGAGAATTTTATACTTACGCGGGTGAAACCGCGGAGCGCAGCTAGTGTTTTTATAAAATAAACTACGTGCGTGGTTTTAGTTTGTCTACTTACATAATTCTATTGTTTCTTCCACTATTTTATTTATTACTATTTAAATACAAACATCTTTTATAAAACTACAATACATTTATCTCATTTCATTCATATATTCATTTCTAATGCATCTGATTGAATTTTTCAATTACTACAATTTTACGTAGAAAATTCTAACAATTTTTATTCCAAAAGCATCTACATTACAAATTATCCCTTGGCGCCAATCTCGAATCTCTATTCCTTACTTTTTAATAAATGATAACAAAACACCACAATGGTAAACAATCGTATACAGCCAACATTAGAAAAAAAATCATAAAATATTAATTTTGTGGCAATACATTTGATATTTATGTTCTTAAAAAAAATTAAAAATCTTCAATAGATGAATATGGAGACGTTACATTTAAATAGGTCTTGTAATTATTATAAAATATTCAGGTTTTTATGGATTAAAAAAATATTTTAACAAAATCTCTTTGTAAATTATGGATACAATAAATCAATTTTAATGCGGAAAAAATTCTTCTGTTGATTTTATTTCCATATTTCAATAAATTAAAAAAAGAACATCATTTCAATTTCGATTAAAAGATAAAATCTGGCGCGTCGTATTCTGATAGAATCTTGACATGGGTTTGAGAAGACATTAGTACAATTTCCGCATCCTGAGTGGAATTAATACAAATGTGTGAATTAATAAAGGAATCTCGTCTCGAAATTCCATTTGCTGACTTACGAAGCTTATACGACATAGTTGAGGTAGCTTTTTGTTCATATGCATCGTTTAGTCATGCACACGAACTTAAAGCTTTATTAGTCCCATCAAAGGAACAATAACCGTAGAGCTGCATAATACAGACGTTTCCTATTAATTGGCTTATTTACTTAAAGAATTAGTAAATTAATTCTAAATTATTAAACAGTTGTTTCATGTGCTTCGGGATCCCCGTGATCATCATTAATTACATCAATCCTCTTCTTACTAATCTTATAAATGCGAAAGTTTGTATATATATTTGTTTGTTTGTTTGTTACTCCTTCACGCAAAACTGCTGAACCGATTTTCATGAAATTTGTCCCACACATAGAGGGTAACTTGGAATAACACAAAGGATAGTTTTTATGCCAAAATATGTTCCTAAGGGATGCCATTGGATGGTTGGATGGATTTCTATTTTCCACGTGATCGAAATTTACTCGGGGGAAACCGCGGGGCGCTGCTAATAAAGAATAAATGTAATTATTTAAATAGCATGTTTATAGGCATAGGTTTGGTAATATGTAACGCATGGAAAAATGTACTTGGTGCGTATTGTTTTATTTTAAGAACACGCATAACGCAAGTATTATCATACCAGAAAATCGGCATATTTGTCTCTATATTACGCCTCTATATTCTCTCATATATTTATGTTTATTCTTTTATTATTTATCTCAACGTTATACCCGACGGCTATAACAAATTTAGTATCAACAGATACCAGTATCCGTGTATACAACTTGTGTGGAAACCGTAATCAAACGAATAACAGTATACACATATAAATCCACAGTAATGTCTTTATGTCTTCATCTTTATTTACGCCAACTTTGTTAATAATCGGCGAATGAACAGCAAGAGACATTAAAGTAAGTCCACAATAAAGCGCATTATTGTCGACGGACGGGTAAATGCTAGAGTTAAGATTAAACGAATGAACAAATTATAAAACTTGATCTGGACTATCTCCGAGTCCGAAGCTTGAGTTAAACTTCTTTATTATGAGACACTCAGTATCTTATGATGTTTGACATCCATGCTGTATTGCAGCCGAAATAGACCCCCACGACCGACGATAATTAATCTCTTACTCACATTACACGTCCGTAAAAGTGATGTTGATGCAGATACTACTTTCTCTCTGGTTGTGTCGCCCCGTGGAATTAAAGTAGTGGTTCGCCATCGAAAGTTACGTGTATGTTCAATAGTTTCGAATTCTTTTGAAACTTTCCTAAACGATTTTTTTTAATTTCAAGAAGGTACTGATGGTACTTACGATAATTTAATTTAATTTTAGTTTCTTTTCTTTATTTTCTGCGTCTGGAGTTCTTCAAAATAGGACTATTACCGATTTTCATATGACTATAGTCCCAAAATCACTGGGACAAAGTGAGGCTTGCATTATGAATATATAAGATCAGTAAAGATAGGAAGATAGATATTGAACTAAATAAAAAGACAACCGTAAAGACAACCACAAAAGTATTTCTAATATTTTCCTTCCTCTCGAACTTTAATTATTATTGACATAGGCCGAGAGGGTGCTGTAACAAATAATCAAATGGTTTGTAGAATTCATATTTGTATTTTACTACCTAGTGATCTAGTGATAAGCAGGTTCAGACAATGACCTGGTCCGGGTTCATATTAAGAATTGGATAAAAAAATGACATTAGGGTTTTTCAATTTCTAATGATAGTTCAAAGTCGGAAAGCTTAAGTATCTTAATTTAAGAGACAAATAAAAGAGGTTCCATGGTTTAAAATATATTTCGTATATTTCAATTTACATGAAACCTCTTCCTATTCATTAAATTGAAATATATTTCAATTTAATGAACATATAGATTCCAGTTAGAATTCTTAATGTTCGTAATTAACTTTATGAACATGTTAACGTCCTAGGCTCGGAATGGGTTACTTCATTTGAAAGTAATTACTTCATTTTCTCAGCCGCTGAAATGTTGGATCGTACGAGGACGAGATTTTCGTATAATGAATTTGTGAAACTCATCTTTTACACATTTCAATTCGTACTAGTGGATAGCCCAGCGAAACAATCTCAATGATAAAAATATAACTTTTAGACTTCACATATAGTTGAGTAATTAAGTAATTTTTTTTTATAAATAAATACAAAATATTAACGCTGCCGTCTTTCACTACGAAATACACAATTTAGATATTGTCTATAAGAACCTTTGAGTAATAGTATCTTAAAAATAAATAATATAAAAATTGTGTAATCGTAACAAAATATGGCCTATGTTATTTTCTGATAATGTAGATTACTATTGGTACTGACGAAATAAATAATAAAATCGTCTTTCTTTGTAACATTATTTTGTGGACATTTATCTATAATAATACGTGAAGTAAAACCTTCGGAAACATGTTAACGAAAAATGCACGAACGGAGTATGAAATTTGACATACTTATAGTTTACGTGTAAGAAAAGTGCGGAGCGCTAATATTTTTTAATAATAACGTTTATAAAGTACTTTAATTAAAAAAATAAAATTTTACACACACTAATTGTGCATTTGACACATTGATATATAAGACACACGTAATTACTGATGAGGTTTCGATGTGTCTTTTGCAAGTGTTGAAAATTCTACATAAATTGTTTACCTTAGATAAAGAATAGTATACTTAATTTAAGTTTACCTTCTTCGTAGACAGAGAAAAGAAGTTTTCCTCTGTCTACGACCTTCTTAGTTACGATGACATAATATGTCATATGATATTTAGTTTTTAATTTACTAAATGATCTAAGTTTTAATTACAAAAACGTTTCACTTAGATCGAGCTTTGAACTTCGAGGCATCACTAGTAAAGGAGGATGCCCATTCTGTATGGACAAATGTACTGATATTTTTAATTTTGTGTCTCCGTCAAATAAGCTTAGTTATAATCTATGATGGAATATTTCAGAGAAAATAGCGACATATTTTGTCGCCGCATTTTCGAGATATTTAGGCATCAAGTTACCATTAAGAGGTTAGGTTCGATTAAAGTAAAAACTAAAAATATGTTTTTTGATTGACTTTAATGAGTTTATTAACAACTTTTATGTCATTGAATTACTCCAAAAGCAAAATAAAGTAGGATCTATAGCAGTAAGATCAGATGGTTTGTTACAGGTTTTCACATACGTACTTACTGAATCTTACTGAATCAGATTTTGAGCATATATTGTGCATCAAAGGCACCAGGGAATGTCAAGTTTCATTTAAACTTAGAAGAAAATTAATTTAAGAGGCCGCTCAGTGTCCAATAGCCATCTAAGAATATATTGTCTAGAAACTGAGCTGGAACATTAACATAGTCCAAGCCCAGCTCAAAAACTAAACTATGCACATAACATGTGCACAGCAACCAACCGTTCTCTTGCCAACAAGGCAAGAACAATATTATCCTACTATGGCGTCTAATGTATCTCTAATATTATCATCATTTTTTATCAAAATATAAGTGTAATATATTCTACTGAATACATGCCTAGATTTAATCCTACCTCTAACTAAATAATTGTTTGTTCCTAGTATCAGAGGTAAATCCTCTTCGAAAGCTTCCGCGATTTCTATGGTATATATAACATTTTGTCTTAGGTGCTCGCCATAGTAGGATCTAGCTTTTTTATGATATAGGGGGCAAACGAGCAGGTGCTTAGTGACTACCGCCGCCCATAGACATCCGCAAAAGTAGGTGTCTTGCAGACGCGTTGCTTTGTTTGATTGATTTTGCGTTGTTTCAGTTGATACGATCCTAATCCAAATCTTTTTAATTCCGCTAGATCAAGTTTAGGGAAGTTTCCTAAGTGCGGTAAATTACCATTAATAGCTGTCAATACAGCACGTCTTCTATTAATATTTTCATTTATAATAAAATCACCTAGGTGGTTATGCATGTTGATTCTAGATTTGGCTATCTCCAGATATTCTGGGATCACAGAGCGGGGAACATCCACCTTCCGGGAGGGACTGAATCTTAACCTTAACAGTTTCTTGTCAACCTCAAGATGTTATAGTATTTAAATAAAAATAAATAAATAAACTTTGTTTGAAAAATCACACTGAAACCAACAAACATTATGTGATGATAACAATAAAAAAAGTACAAAAAATAAAAGAATAATAATAAAAAAGTAAAGTACACAAAATTAAAATGGCAACAGTGTGCTTGACAAAATGGTGGGACCTCAGCTAAAGCCAGAACTTGAACAGTCCTTACACTGATTTTCAGGGCCACCTTTTTTTTCTAATCCTGGCGGTGACAAGATGATTTTATTAAGGGAGGTAATTAGTAATAATTCCGTTGAATAATAATAATGAATATAAATACATGGTTCAACTATATAAAATACCTACATGATTATATAAACATACCGACAAGGAATTTATTTACAAATTGATGTATATGATACAATAATTAGATTAAATTAGATTAAATATACATAATATAATTAAATATAATTAACTACTCTACAAATAAGTACATTAAGATATACATATAACTGTATTGTATTAAGCTCAACAAAAACGAATTCTTGCAGCCCAGATTAGCTATGCATAAATAATACGCTTTTTACGCCGATGATGTTTCGACTTGTGTTCTCAGGAGTATTTTTTTATAATGTCTTTAAAGCTTTCCTTGTTACGTAACTTTCGTAACGGTGGTGGCAGGTTGTTCCAACACTTTGTCGCGGCGTACATGAAACTACCGCGAAAAGCGGCTGTTCGGTGTGCGGGCAAATTCTTTTATTATGCGGGATATTTAAAAATATACCGTCCTTTTTTGTAAAAATATATATCTTAACTCGTCCCAATGAAAGAAAGAAAGAAAAGTTTTTTATTCAAAATAGAATTACAGGAATTACTTTTTGAACGTCAACAATTAAATCTACCACCGGTTCAACCCTAGCCCTGTCCTGAGAAGAACCGGCGAAACAAACTCAGCGGGCCTCATGTTGTGATCAGATGTAAAATTCAAAAATATAAAAATACAAGTACATTTGCATATGATATAATACAACACAATTTATAAATTTACAATAACTATGGTACAGAAACAGCCTGGGAGGAGGGTACTAATCCCAAGATGTGGTATCTGTCATAAAATCTGCTACCTTATAGTATGCCTTACCGGAGAGTTTCGGTTTAACAATTATATTATTATTGGCAGGCGCTACAATATCTACATAATTACGATATAAAAATCAGCCTCGTTATTATTGTTGCATTAATTTATTGTATCAATAGACATTTATGATAAACTATTATTCGGTTCGGAATCGAGATGTTAAAGAAATGGACATTCCTAATATTGACAGGTGAAAATAAAAATGGCGTGGTTATTTATAAGGCGGAAAGCTAAAAGTACTTATTATTTTAAGAAAAAATACCCCATTATAAATATTAATCAAGTATATTTTAAAAATCATTATTTGATTTTACTTTAATTATATATGTATTTAATTCATTGTGTCATAATTTAATTAAGCTTCAGTACTGTGTATGGGCAATCTCTTTTAATAGGGAATATGCGTATGATTCAAATAATGATAATTTTTTTTATATGTAAAGTCTGTTTATGTAGATGTATGCACGTATTAGTATTTTTTTATATAATTTTGTTTTGAATTAGAAAATAATTATTGAAAAGTGCAAAAATTGTGCGGGAAAATTAAATTAGGTGAAACGCAATGCTATTGGTCGGAAGGAAATGTGACGTGTCAATTCATAGAAAAGTCTTTCGGTCATCAAAACACTCCAAAACACTGCAGCTACTCTGTGATGTATGTTAGGTACTTATTTTATGATAATCTATCACTGAAAGATTTTTATTATATAAATACATAAATAAACAAAACAAAGTCCATGACCTAGGTCGCCAGCCTGATTGTCAAATTCTGATTGAAGAATGAATTGTGACGTCAAAACGCGCGGCAAATTGCGGTCGTTTAAAAAGCTGTTATCAGCCTGCTACTTTGAAACAATTTTTTTTCAACCTAATATTGTTATTTCAGCGCTGATTTTTTTTTACATTGATGTAATGATGTAAATTATCATTTAAAAATATAAAAAAAATACATGCATATTCCCTATTGTTCTTTTTTATTGTTAAGATATTGTTATTTTGTTCACAATAAAGAATATTTCATTCATTCATTGATTTCATTCATTCATTATTATTATTAATGATATTTACCGATTATGCTAACATTTTATTATAATCTCAACTTTGAGAGAAAAGAAATTATGTTCAGCTCTTAGCCTATGAATTACGTTTTAAAGGAAAAGTAAATAAATTAAAACCCGGAGATTACGCGGGAGTCGAACAAATTTCAGCGCGGAAGGAGCTCCCTTACTCCGCTTGAGAGAGGAACTTCGACTTAAACTTTCATTAATTTTTCATATGAAACCTCTTTACATGTGGAGCTTATGAGTTTTTTACTGGAAAATTTATGGAGGATAATATGTTTGAGTATTATCTTGTTTTATGCGCTTCTTTCATCGCAACAGCTTTTGCTATATAATAAGTTTTTACGTTAATTTCAAATACCTGAATAATAAATACATCTTTAAAGATAGTCGAAGATCGAGGTCAGCCGCGTGCTATGGGATGGCTATATAGGCTGATGATGATGATGATGACGAAGATGAATATTATCTACAATGTCCGCGATAGAATGTAACAGGTAAATTTAATGTGAAAGGAGTGGAAATGCCGTGGCCAGCAAAATTTTCGCAATCACTAAAAGCATTTTTTGCAAAGCTAAGCATCGTTAAATCTCAAGAGGTCCATAATCTAGCGCCCTCACCTGAATAGTCAAGAATTACGGATACCAAAATGTCGGTAAACGGAATACGCCTACGAAACGGAATTATATTTGCTATACAAATCTAATATTTATTGTGTCGCGTGAAAAGTGATTTTTTCGATCAAAAGAAGCCCTAGTAACGGAAATTATTAATATCCCTTTGAAAACGAAAAATTTGTCATACTTTCACACGCATCCGGGTACACAATATTAGGTTATGGACTAAGGTTTGCTCTCTGGAAGGCAACATCTGTATACAATTATGTAGACTGCTCGTTTGTTCCTTATACTAAAAAGTATTATGATATTATTCATATTGTGAAAAGGCTATTTTACCTCTAGCGTAGACATGTATGTATTTTATAGAATCGTAAAACTATGCAATTGATCATGTGATGATCTTTAGCAAAATTGTTGTGCAAGAGCCCACAACAATGTTTGAGTTAAGTTTTTTAACTATTTCAACCCCTAAGGGGGCTAAATATGGTGGTGAAGTTTAATAATTATGTGACGAGGGGAGCGGGGCACATATTATATAATATGCCCCACGGTTGTAAGAATATTAAAAAAAATGTAGGTATACATAATATAAACTACTGGTAATTGTGTAGCATAAAGGCATCAAAGAAAGTGTTGCGTGCCGCAACTTTTACTAAATACTTATCTAATTCCTAAATTAAAGAGATGAAAGAACTGTTGGGAAAGTTCCCTCTATTTATTATAACCACACCTGCAAAATTCTATCTATAAAAATATGTGAATATTCCCCAATTTTTATTCTATACTAACCTAGCATGAGACGATAACGAAAAAACAAAAAGAACAGCCAAATTGATCGAAACATTGTGTATACTAACATGTGGCAGTTGATTTTTATTTATTCGGATAAAAGTTTTTCAATTTGCTGCGCCTTGCTATATCGATTGTTTCACTTCGGAGAAGTAAAAGAAAATCTGAAAGGAGTTGATTTAAGCCAAAAACCGGTTAAGTGTGAGTCGGACTCGCACGCCGTCCGTTACGTGCCAACAGAAGGTAGAGAAGGAGGGGGAGGAAGACAACCCTCCTCGGCTGTTGAAATCTCAACTATTTGTCCTACACGCATAGTACAGAATACTTTTACTACCTATAGGAAATAAATATAATAATACATATCTTGATTAAATAATATACTTCTTTATACTAATTCCTCTTTTTATTTATTTAAATTACATAAAAAAAACGGTTTCGATACCTTATCATCAGGTATATAAAAATTCATTCATATGCCTGACGATGAGTTGTCGAAACCGTTCATATTTTATGTAATTTAATTTATAAAAATTGGAAATAGCATATATTATTTATTCAAGATACAACACGTTTTTTTATGGCAATACATAAACAATACAAGAAGTGAATTATTGAATTGTACATTCATCTATTACACAATAACTATAATTAATACATAAATAATTCTATTTATTTTCTCTCTTTACTTTATTTTACTACACTACTTCTATTAGACGTGGGACTGGATCACTGGAGAAACTAGACACTAGCACGTATCTTTAGTATCCCGTAAATTGCTTAACAGAATCACTTCATGAAGCTTTATCAACAATATTTACGAATAGATCGTTCGCGCTTTGATTTCTTTGTAGCTACTCGGCTACCAAGAACTAAAGTACATTGTAAATAAGCTGCTGGACAAACATATGTAACGCCAAAGCTAAGATAACTCTTATTTCCTATCATACCGTTCTTTACTTAAACATTGCTCAAAGAAAAATTTTTTTAAAAATAAATGTTTTGCACCAACATATTCTTGCTCAGCTTAATAACTTGTGGCTTAATATGCTAGTATGGCGTTTGTTCGGTACCAAGGTCATAGTCGACACACATTATAATAATTATAAATATTTACTGCAAAATGAAAACCCTAAATAAACTTTCCCAAATAATGTTCATATTTTCTACGAAATATATAAATTTGGGAGCTTTAGCTGTAATATATGAAGAGATCTGTAACATTTTGACGCGTGTTTACAGATACGTGAGGTTCTTGTGAGGCGGGCGATTATATAGGATGATATATTGCCGAATATATTTTCAGTCGAATCTTATAATCGATTATTTTGGCATTATTGATAACTCATAAGATTAGTGAACGTTATAATATTGCTAGCTTAATGACTGATTATTTAAAGCTAATTGTTGTTTTAAGTTTACAAGTTTAATCGTTATCTATATTGAAATTGCTAAAACTTTGATCCAGGTTTATTCATTTATGTAACAAGCCCGACATTTCACATGGTTTACCGTAGCTATGATCACGGGAGGACTGAGCTTATGTGTTGATAGCACAAGTTATAAGTAAGTATAAGTTGGAAAGGAAGATTTTTTCCAAACTTGAGTCTAACCTTTAGATAGGATTGTGTTTTATCATTTCTATCATGATTTCCACTATTCAATATCTCCACCATCACCATTGCGTTACAAAATCTGCAATATGCGTGTTAGATTTCGTTTTTTTTTATTTAACAGTGCAAGAGGGCAAACGAGCAGTCGGAGCTATTTTAATGACTACCGACGCACAGAAACATCCGCATAAAGGTTATACAGACGCGACTACATGCATGCAAGCAGCGTGGCACAACCTCTTACTTAAATTTTCCCGGTTTAAACAGCTTGACAGATTTCAATTTATGAACCTAGGATAAGCGTCAAATCTGGGGGCATGGCAGTGCCCCCGCAAGTCGAGCAAAGAAGCGGTATAGCCGTACCATCCTCTTCTCGAAGCAATTCAGGCCAATTTCCATCCTATATATAAAGAACTTCGTTGTGGATAAAACAGGAAATCTGAATTTTCAGTTACAGTTTACAGTTAGTTAAGCAGTTTCAGACAATTTAAATCAGTAGATTAAGAGTTGTAACTTATCAAAGTTTCTCGATTTTGTCACTGACTGACTGGCTGAGTGACCGATCATCCTAAGGTTAAAGCACTTCTAGCAGACATAGACGCTTCAAATTCAAAACACAATTAGTGTTTACTATATAAACTAAGGAAAAATAAAAATATTTTGTAATTTTGGTGAAATTTGCCAATGATAAAAAACACAATGAATCTTACAAGTAATAATACCTACATACTTATTAAATTAGATTGTTTAGTCCGTTCCGCCCCACGCGATTGAAACTCTCGTATTCAAAGCGAACCACACCCATTTGGGAGGTCTTTGGTTAGAAACCAGGTTGCTGTTCTGTAGTGCTGTGTGGTGTGACCACACACATACTAAACAATCGAATCATGCGATGACCAAATCGATCTATTTATTTAAAATTATTAAAGATTTTTAATACTGATATAATACGGAATATCTTAAGACAAAAGGACCCTTAAATAAGGACTAAATAAATTAACCGACTTGGTATTAAATAGATCTCACAACTTTTTACGGTAGAAAAGCTAAGCGAGACTTTTTTTTACAGGATGTTTTTGATGGGATATATTATGCTCGCAGCATTTGAAGTCGTCACGTGGTTTGTTTCACCAAACTTGGGGGTTAATAAACTATAATATAGGACCTTTGTAAATTTTAGCCCATGACAATGAACTAAAGACGGAGCTTCAGAACCGCAATTCCTAATTTGATAATTCTATTTTTGTGTTCGCCATGGCAGGGTCAAAAGAATGTGCTTAAAAATGGCACCGAATATTTAAAAAGTTGAACAATCGTATTATTTTAGAGTAAAATAACGTAGATCAATCTCGCCACATAGCATTTGTTCCATGACGAAATTCTGTAATTGTGGCGACGTAAGACCAACATTTTATGTGGATAAGGTACATTAGCGAGGTCCTCTGTTAAGCCAAATATATTTTTTATCTTTTTAAGTCATATTGGAAACCATTTTTTTTTGAAAAAAAAGACACAAATCGTAAATCCATAATGCTATGATTAATCAATTATGGTATTTGTAAAACTTACCTATTTCATATAATCTTCTGAGTAAAATCAAAAAATATTTGCTACCACCAAACACCGAAAAGATAGGTACGTCTATTCTATATATCTATAATCTATCTATCTATTACAACCACATGCATTTATATTTAATATTCAAGACTTAATTCCAGTATTAGTGGTGGTTCCGAACTGCGAGCCTGGAGATCAATGACATAGGTTGCAAAACTTAGTGAGATTCCAGGTTCGCATAAAGGAAATTTTTTTTTTTAGGTAGTAATTACGCTAAGGACTGAAGGTCAGTGCAGCTTCATCGATATGAGAGGTGAACTCACCTGGAGCGTCGAACCTCTGTACTTGTGGTCGATAGGGGGACAGACCCCCCCTTC
>LUGF01039966.1:78708-101827 GCA_001625245.1 Calycopis cecrops
GCTCGAGATCTTTATGAAGATCGATATTACGGACATACCACGGGGCACCTGTGGCCATACGGAGGAACCTATTTTGCACTACTTGCAAAGGTAAGAGAGTCCTAGGGCTAGCGTGTTGCGAACACGGGACAGCAATAGGAAAAAATCGGTCTAATGCATGTGACGTATAATGTACGCTTATTTCTAAGCGACATTTTACTTCTAGCATTGATAAGGTGATATAACTTGTGTAGCACATAAAGTGCTTTTTTGCGCACGCGTTTAACGTGCGGCTTAAAATTGAAACGACTATCTAGAGTGACACCCAGGTACTTGACGGAGCGTACCCTGGGGATGGTTTGACCGTATAAAGAGACGCATGATACGAGCCGGTCTCGTTTGAACATTATGTGAGCGACCTGAGAACAGAATTGACTGGGACTTTTCGGAATTGACCTCGATCCTCCAGCGGGCGAACCACTCCCCTAAGGAGGTGATCGCCTGCTGGAGGTACTTGGTCGCTAGAGGGACTGTGCGAGCACGACTATAAAGGGCGGTATCATCCGCGAACATCGCCAGCTCTACCCTGGGATGGCGCGGGATATCACTCGTAAATTAAATTTAGTACTCTACAACTTTTTATATTACACAATTTCTCAGAAGAACAGTTTAAGAACTGGCAAAGGCTTTAACAAAAAGAAACAAAATAACCTTTGTTGTGACGGTCTTTTGAAAGCTTTGAACTTTCCAGTGCGTGTTTCCCTAATAATAAAACTTGTAGATTACTTTATGAGCTTTCTTTGGATAAAAGAATATCTTTGCCTAAATGTACCGTTTTTTTTATGAATGTCATGACTACCGACGCCCATATACTTCCGCATAGAAGCTATACAGATGCGCTGTTCTCCTTTCTACTCCCACCTCCGTGCCACCTTCTACTTACCTCACGAAACGCGACAACACGGCTGTCACTTTACACTGGTTTCATGTAAGCGAGAGGTACCTCCCCGATCGTGCCGGCCCAATTCGGCTACATGCAAGCATGCTGTGTGCCACTACCTCTTACTAGAGATACCTTGTTTCTGAGATACAAGCAAATACCCGAAATATAGGGCCTTCTATGAAGCCCCTTCCACCCTGCTCATCTCCAAGTTGTCACATCTTATTTTGTACAGAATATTTTTTAGGCATTTCTGACAAACATAACGTTGAGGAAAACTCGAAAAAATAATAGGAACTCTGTTAACACTTTGAGATATTCACAAATATTAACTTATAGCTGCAAGATGCTAGGGATAATAACACTTTTTGTGGGAAAATAATTTATCAGCCCCAGCAGTTTTAGATACCTACTAACCAATGAAACAATCAATCAAATATTTCGTCTTTATAATATTGGTACGTATATCTTAAGATATTTCAACTAAAATTTCTGTCAAATTTGTTCAAACTTTATGTCGTCGCTAACTCACGAATCGACTTTACAACTTTTATGGATTTTATTATTCCATTAAGCGATGAATACAATTTTATCACGGAGGGTTGTTTTCGTGTGGAGTCATCGCGAAAAGCTGATGAATCCTGCGCCTCAATCCATTAGAATCCTGATTTTCCTTATTGAATTTCATTTTCATATCGCATAACTTATTTCATTACTCGTTTATTGCGTGGACGGAATAAGAGGAGTAGGTATCTGTCGAGTGAGTGTAATAACGCATATTATATTATATTACTTTGGCTAAATGGAGGATTATATGACACTTTTTCATATATTAATAAAATAGGAGTGTGTGTGAGTGATTTCATATTAACTAGATTCTTTCATGAGTGTTATTAAACTGCTGTCTATCTATTATCGTTCTGTTCGTACGGAGTAATCTTTGTAACGACAGGACCGACTTTTTGTGATATTCACACTGGAACATAGAGTTTATAGAGTAGGACATAGGTTACCTACATTCTATTGCTAAAACAAATTTCTGGCCCGGTTGGTTATTCAGGAGCGTAGTTGGGGGGTTATAGCTACTAATCTTATATTTATATTTTGGAAATCTTTCAGAATAAATAACAATCAGATTTTTTTTCTTTATTCCTAATTCTTAATAGTTTCAAGCAATGAGAAAATACCAGAATTTGCTTATTTTTATCCAATTTGAATATAACTTTAATGTTTTTTTACGTAGGTGCCGTAATTACACGGCTAAAGAACGGTTTAAAACATTTTTCTAGACGTGCACATTTCAAGAGCGGTATCAAGAATGAACAACGATTTTAACTATTTCAGAGACAACAAACTTTGTACCCCAATTTTGATTGGGAGATTAGTAAATGTTGGGATATTCTTGAGTGAGGGGTTTATCTGGTACTCCCAGGCTGTTTCAGTACTGTTTAAATATAATGTTATTGTAAATTAACTTAATATTGTGCCAAGTATCAGTCCCGCTGAGTTTTGTTTCACCACTTCTTTGGCCAAAGTTTTGAACCAGTGGTAGACAATTGACGAAAAGATATTCGTAGGATTTTTTTTTATTTTTATATAACATAGGAGGCAAACGAGCAGTTAGGTCACAATTATATTTCAAATAAAATATTTTTTTGATATTAATTGCTTTAGAGCATTATTATTATCATCAGTTTATATTGCTATTGCTAGTAGAAACATATCCTACCTATTTGTGACTATTAAATACGACAGTTTTTTTTATAAGTAATGCTAGGCACTCGAGCAGTCGAACTTTTTTGACGATTACCTACGCCCATAACCATCTTCATGGAGTATATTCAGAGGCGGTAAACTCACACGCCACACACTAGAAATGCACAGTTGTCACTTTACGGCTGTATTTTATAAGGTCATGCCAGCCCAATTCAACTGCGGCATGGTATCACCTAAGTTACTATTAATACACAAAAAATACTTACAACATCTATGATGTGGTGGAGGGAAACCCCGAAGGTTACCAGTAGGGGATGGGAGGAGTTCTCCACGGGTCGGACCGACGAGTCGTACTTGCCCATCAGGTGCTGCACCAGCTGGTACTCCACGTCGCAGCACCACACCCCTGATGAAAATAAACATCATTATCTCACGAACGAACGAGAGACTTCGGATGAAGTAGTCGGTGACTTTGGATGAATAGCGCCGCCTATAGACGTCGTCATAATTGTTGTGTAGGCGTGTTACCTTCCTCTCCTTTTTCCCTCCAATGGGGCACTGGAAAGATAGAAGCTGCGCGAAACGCGACAGCATATCTGTCACTTTATGGCGGTATAATGTGACCGAGAGGTAGCTTCCTGTCGTCGTGCCGGCCCAACTCTGCTACAATGTAGCACTACCTTTTACTAAAATTATACATATATGCATCTTAAACAAATCTCATTATCGGCAATAATGTCTAAAGCCAAGTTTGAGGTCTAAATAATGCAATCAAGTCCACCAAAATCTTCACTTTGCCCGCAATTTGATACGTTTAATTCTATATTTAATCTATTTCATTACTTCAAATTGATTAACAATAATGATAAAGATGATTAGTATCTAATGTTTTTAATGAATTCTTAATAAATAAAGGTACATAATATTTGACCTGTTCCATACAGGGAACGGCGTAACTTCGTTATTCGAACCTTATACCTCAATGCTACTAGCTAGCTGAATGTTTTCTTTGAAAATTCGCCATTAAAATTCATCTTTATTACAATGTATCTAACGCAGTTGTCATAAACGAACCACGAAGGTCTTCCAGGGAAAGCAACATGCATTACTGCCGATCGGATGTGATTTTATGTTTATTTTCGGACCCGATCTTATGCTGTGGTATCGTAGATATGTCCAATAGAACCTCATTGAATTTTATGGTTATATTCAATCCCTTTTTCAATCCAAAATTACGCGTGAATCCCTTAACAGGGCCGTTTACTTGGCTAAAATGTAAATTTTTCTTTCTATTTAACATACTGAAAATCGAAAATTTTCGTATACCCATGATTACATTGAATTTAATTCCATGTTAAATGCAAACTGCTGAAGTAGAATAGAATAGAATAGAAAATCTTTAGTGTGGGAAATACTACTTCCTTCGACATCCATCAATGGTAAAATAAATACGTGAGGCTGAAAATTAAAAGAATCAGTTGCCATTACATTTACTTGGCCAAATACCTCGACTTCCGAAAAGTTTTATCCTCTAGACTCTAGAATTTCAATCTGGGACACATAACACTCCTAAGCCTAAGTAATCCGTAATCTTGATAGCATTCTGATAACAAGGAAGTTCAGGTCCCACATCCAATAAAATAGATGATTTTTATAGGTACTATGGTGTAGTACTACTATGTAGGCTGTAACCCTGCGTGCGTTGATACGCTTGGCACCATCTGTCGAAAATTGGACTTACTAACTCATAAATCTTTGTGCGCTCATGCACAACAACTTTACTGAAGATCATCACATGATCAAATGTATAATTTACGATTCTATAAAGAACATGAATACAAACATTCATTTTTATATAGGTAATTCAGAAACATAATTATTAGGAAATACATTAAAAGAAAAACAATCGACCTAGGCCTTAAATAGTTGACTTGACTCTGGGTATATGTGTTTTGTGGGACTTGATAACATAAATAAGTAAGTAAGATGAATAATAAGATGAATAAAAGAAGAAATAATAAGTAAGATGAAAAAACTGATGTTGAAAAATCCTAACTTTTACTAAAATGACAAGATGAAGGACCCTCCACGTAACGTAACACGTTACTATGACAACAAAGTCAACACCAGAACGTCTGTCGGGATAGCCAGTGATAAATAAAATCTGATGTAATGTGGAGTAAAAGCATCATTCTAATATTCAACCGCTTCCACCTCAGCAATTGTGCACACATACGCAGCCCTCGGCGAAACGACAGAGAGCACACAGGCAGTAACCCACTCAGCTGTGAACTTCCAATGAAATGTCGCTGCGTTTCATTACAAGTTGGTAACATCTTCATTGACGAACGCAGTGACAGGGAGTGACTATAGACATAATAGATTTGTGTAAATGTATGTAGTGGTGGGATATATAGAGGGAAAGGAATCCCGAGTTAAATTACCAAGTGTATATTTAATCTGATTATTTAGGTTAATACGATACTAGCCAAGAATGAAGATTTGTTCCTATCCTAAGCTTGTTATTATTATTGTACATAATATTATATTCTAAGTCCAAGACACACTAAAGAGACACAGCTGCCGCAGGAAATACAGATTGGCTAATAGAATTGGAAATTGGTCAGGAGTTTAATATAAGCCTTCGAAGAAACGTGTTTCAAAGAAGATTTCAAGAAATCAAAACAGAATGTGATGCATTTGTTTTGTTTTGTTCTAGAAATTAATATCTCCGTGGTGCATAGCAGCTGGTTTTCTCCGGGTTGCACTCTCTTTTCTTGGCTTGTATAAGTCATTGCAATCTTGCACTGTCTCCCGCTTTGATTGGGGAGGGAAATTGGAATCTCTTTCTAGTCCTCCTTTTATTTCTTCTGATTCAATTCGTTGCGGAGCCCAAGACAGTTTTAGCTTTTCCCTCGGGCTCCCTGAGATCGTATCAGAGGGTCGTTGTGATTGCAGCTGTTCATCCTGGCGACACAGAAGTAACAGCTGCAGCGGTGGGAAAGAGAAGTGGGCCAACGCCGTTATAAATGCTGTTTTTTATGTATAATAGTATAATATAATGTATAGCAAAACTTTCTTACTAAAAGTGACTGCTTAACTATTACTTTAATCTGACAGACCTGCCTGTTACCCTGTACGTACTGATCATATCCAATAAGCAAACGTAGAAAACTACCCCCAGCATAATATTACAAGGTAATGTAATACCGTAGCCAACCAGCTGTCGGCGGAACGATCACTCATCAATTTTTTAATCAAAACTTTTATTTGACTTTCAGGGTATTAACGATCTTGATTTTCCAGTATTTGAATTACTGATTGAAGTGAGTTTGACCCGAAAACATCTCCGGATGATAAATATTCAATGAGCACTAGAGTTGTAGTGACTTTAAAGTGCTTTATTAGCTGTTGAAATGAAATTTGCTCTGCTACCATAACACGACAATGTCAACAGTACGGCGAGGGTGTACACGGTCCCAGTGTAGGTACTAATTATAAATTGCGTCAACCATCGTATGTACTTCGAAGTGGCAACTTCTAAGCGTCGTTTGGAAGTTACGTTTAGTATTTGACTTGTGTTCGAGCAGACGAGTTTTCAATTATTATATGGTAATGATTAAGTTGTGTAGTTACTTTAATAATAAACGTGAAAGTTTGCAGACAGTTCTCGAGCATTGAGCAGATCAAGCTAAACATATAATTTAATGGCGTAGTAGCATCTATATATCAGTGGTGGTGTGAATTAGAAATACATGTGTATCTCAGCCACAGTTTGCGTTATCATACTTAGAATTTTGTATTATACTAGCTTCCGCCCGCGACTCCGTCCGCGCGGATGTCGGTCTTCGCGTGGATGGATTTATTTTTTTTCTACGTATTTTTCCATGATAAAAAATATCCCATTTTATGCCCAGGATAATAAGGTATAATTATACCTAGTTTCATCGAAATCGAATCGTTAGTTTTCACGTGATGCCTGAACATACAGACAGACAGACGACAGACAAAAAATTTTTTTATCGCATATTTGGGTTTGGTATCGATCCAGTAACACCCCCTGCTATTAATTTTTCAATATTTTCAATGTACAGAATTGACCCTTCTACAGATTTATTATTCATTCCTACATTTATACCATATGTATATTCCATTTATTATCTAAAGAGAGATTGTTTTGTTATGGTTTTTTTCTTTTTTCTATTATAATATTCAGATTTAGTAGTACTAAATCTGAATATTGGCATCATTGATCATATATCTTCGATTCATGGATTGATGCCAATGAAAGTTAATGAAAATAAACATTGAGTTATGATTATAACATTGCTCAAGCCATGATCATACATAACAGGTGAAATGACATCCATTACATGTTTTTACGGGAGCCTCGATGAAAAGATTAATACAAGTCTCTAGTAATTGTTAAATTAAATTATGAGAATGGTGTGTTTATTATAGAGGGAACGTCGCAGTAGTTCGAGCGGAATGGTCGAGAGTGTATTGGGATTTGTGGTCGACCGGTCAGCGAGCGCCCGACACGTATTGCTCGGCAGCTTTCATTACCGGCCGACCAGTAATTAGAAATAGCTTCTATTCTTACATTTTTATTTTCAACGGTGCTCTCTTATCTTATTTATTAATAGCGTGAGGTGATTTTTTGTCCCATGGGACAACAACTGCACATAAATATCGGTTATGATCTCATTTTGAAGGGCTCCAGTCGTAGATGTGCAGAAAAATAAAGAAAAAAAAATATAAATCACAATAATACAAACCTACTAATATTATAAATGAATCCGTGGTGCATAGTAGCCAGGCTTCATCTGGCTGCTCTCTCTACCTCTTGGCTTATTTAAGTCACTGCAATCTTGTACTGTCTCCCGCTTTGATGAGGGAGGGAAATTGGAATTACTTCCCACTCCTCCTACTTTCTTCTGATTAAATTCGTTGCGGGCCCAAGACAGATTTAGCTTTTCCCTCGGGCTCCCTGCGATCATATCTAAGGGTCAAGTGTGGTTGCCGCTGTCGATCCTGGTGACATATGAGTAGCAGCGGTGGGAACGAGTGGTGAGCCGAAGCCCGATTAAAAAAAAAATTACAAATTTGAATGTGAGTTTATTTGTTACGCTTTAACGCCGAAACTACTCAGCCGATCATCATGAAAGTTTGTACACATATTCCTAGAGGTATTAGAAATTATATAGGATACCTTTTATCAAAAAAAAAATTGGAAGGATCAAAACATTTATTGTGGTAGATATTGGAATTGTATTGCAGTTCTATTTGAATGTAATGTTCATTGATATTTAATGAAGGGCTTCAACGCGAGCGAAGCCACGGGCAAAAGCTAGTACCAATATAAATTGTTATCGAGATACAGCATTACCACAGTGTAAATACATTTACATTAAAAAAAAATCACTTAAAAAGCTGGTTTGGAACTTTCGCGTTTCTTACAGATCTTGTAGCTACTTTACGGGTTGTAACCCGGACGAAACGTCGAGCAATGGTATATATTTTGGCTAGTACCTTTAATATCTTATCACTTAAAAAGCTTTCATAGATTTCGAATATCAAATCACTGATAAATGCGGTAGTTCCCCTGGCAACTAGTCCTAATTGGATCCCCGGGGAGATTGAGTCATAAAAATCTGTACAAGTTTTTCGCGTTACTCCACAATGAAGTTTAATGAATGAATCGGGAAATTGGAATTGACTTGACAAGGGTCGCGGGACACTCAGCCCCCGGGAACTTGGCGAACTTTCGGTTACATGTACCGCTACTTGCTGGGTGATCCTGAATACAATATTATGATGACAGAGACAGGCAGAAGGTCGATCCTAAAATATGACGTCATTAACTAATTTTCAGATTCTTGGAAGTTCATAAAAGGTGCGATATGAAAAAAAATATAGTAGCCGGTGGCCCATGGAGGTGGGAGGATTAAGGAAGGCAACGCATCTCTGTATCGCCATGCGGATGTAAATGGGCGTCGGTATTCATGAAATTGAATTGAAATTGACTTAGACTGCAACCAACCAACAACAGTTCCCTTTGGGGTATACAGAACAAAAATAAGTTGTGTTGCAGTTGTATGTAGTAGTACAATGTTACATGCATATAATTATGTAGCCGAACTAGGCCGGCACGGGGAGTTAGGTACTCTCGCTTACTCGAGACCGGCGTAAAGTGAAAGCTGTGCGTTTTCGCGTTTCGTGCGGTGTGTAAGTAGCCAGCGGGCCATGCGGGAAGGGAACGCGTCTAACCTATATAACATTTGTGGATTTTTACAGGCGTCGGTAGTCATGAAAATGGCTCCGATTGCTCGTTTGCCTCCTTATACTATAAAAAAAATCATGTATTGTACATAGATTGTATCTAAGCGTACGTTTTATCAAACAAATCTTTTCATTCTGTGATATTCTACGAGGCGAGCCGTAAGCCCGGAGTGAGGGCTATTGTCTCCGGCCTCTCGGATCTTAAGTGAAACACTTTACGTGTCTAGAGGTTTGCGGCATGATCGCGTGTTAAAAATATGGCGGTATTTAACGAGCTAGTAATCTGCGGTTTAGTAGATGACATGCTGCATTACGCCAGAAATCGATGACACCACTGTGGAGGGTGGTATCGGTATAGGTATGGCTCACATGAAACCACCATTACAATGTACAGCTATGCTGTTGGTTTTCGTGATGTTTGTGAGTTACCAGAATTCAGAGGCCCATTCGGGGAGGAAGAGGGTGGCAACGCATAAGCATGACAATCATACGGATGTCTAAGGGCGTCATCGTCAACAGTCTCCGACTGCTCTTTTGTACCTTTATACTATAAAAAGAAGCTGTACCCCGCGGTTTCACCCGTGTCACACAATTAACAAACTTCACCCCCGTATTGCGTTCTCCTATTTCATTGGGGTTGAAACTTTAAAAATCCTAACTCAGAAACCTTCGTGGGCAGACCAACTTTGCTAAAATTAATCACAAATGTATAGTTTACGACTCTATAAAGGACAAACATTAATTTTTATACATTCACATAGATGTGAGGGCTCTTTGAGGTAGTGGAGGAATGAGAATAAATCCCATTATCAGTATGAAACACCAATGTCGTAACCTTTCAATTATCAAGATGATTGTTACTTTTGTGCGCTTGATATAAACGGGATTAATTAAGAAAGCGGTGGTTTTTTTTCTTTCTTATCTGTTACTCGACCAATCCTATACTCCAGCTTCCTCATAGAGGTACTGCCACACGGCATGCATGAATGGAACCGTATTAGACCGGCAAGACCTGAGAGGTACCTCTCTCTAAAGCGAAACCGGCGTAAAGTGACTGCTGTGCTGTGGCGTTTCGTGGGGTGTGTAAGAAGCCTATGAAGGGAGGAGGAGAAGGGAGGCGCCGCATCTGTATAGCCCCTAAGAGGGTGTCTATGTGCGTCGGTAGTCTTGAAAATGGCTGGGATTGCTCGTTTATACTATAAAAAAAACAAATCTATACAGATTGACTATGTGTCACATGTTTTTTAGAAGTCAGCGAAAGTGAGCAAGAAAAGTATGTGTAAGATGCAGTACCAGTCATAATGGAATCTGAATTGGGCCGGCACGACCCGGGACGTATACTTACAACACCGGCGTAAAGTAACTGAGGTGCTGTCGCATTTCGTGCGGTGTGTATCTATCCGATGCCATTTGGAGGGGAGTGGAGGAGGAAGGAGGGCAACGTATCTGGATAACCTGTATGCGGATGCCTACGCCTACGACCAGGCTGGCGCAGTGGTACAGGGCTCGGATAAGCGGAGCATGTTGCGCCAGGGGTCGCGGGTTCGAATCCCGCCTTGGTCATGGATGTTTATCTATGTATTATATGTATTTCTATAATAAAAATCTTAAATATATAAAATTTCTTAAATTTATAAAACATATTAAATATATTTCCGTTGTCTAGTACCCGTAACACAAGTCCTTACGGTACTTAGCACGGGGCTAGACTAACGTGGTGTGTAAAGTCCACAAATATTATTATTATTATTATTACAACATCGGTAGGTTCCATTTAAATGTCTCCGACTGCTCGTTTGCCTCCATATACTTTATAGACTGCTCTTCTACTACAAAACTAATTTTGACTCACATATTTCATCTGAGCCTTTTAGTTAGAAAGACATATTGTACTGAGATCGTCACATTTCTCCAGAACCTTGATTGTAACGAGCATCAGCATCAGGCACACTTCTTTCACAGTCATTCAGATGTTTTACTGAAAATCTTGGTGGTCTGAGATGGCTGACTATTGTATTGGAGCATTCAAAACAAACCTTGGCCCAAGTTACACAAGATTTTTTTGATAACTAGTGCTGGTTCTTCTAAAGGGTTTGAATATTTAAAAAAAAAAATGTATTAATTATTATATTTCAAAAACTAAAGCTTTAACAAACTCACACTCGTCTCACTTCAGATAACATATTATATTAGGAACTTAAAAAAAGTATAACATTAGTCAACAAAGTCATAATGCTGTTCCCTTGAGTAATCTAAAGAAATATTTCTTTAAACACAAAGAAAACCGACTACGAAAATTCTAAAATAATTAGTCTGGTTATGAATGGCAATATGAAACTGCTCATAAATATTTTATGTACAGACTAGAGTGGTGAAAGTTTTATTATAAAATCGATTTAAATTAAATTCTACTCACAAAGTATTTATCTATGTAATTGTATATGCACTTGCATTAATTTACTCAATTCTCGATTAACGTTTGAATTTCCGCTCCAAACTGCGTTAGAGAATGTTTTAGCAAATTATTTATTCGTTTTTAATGTTGGCCCTTTGTTTACAGTGAGTTTGTATTTGTAAGCCCCTTGTAAAACAATACCGGGGAATTCATCTTTTTAATTACATCCATTAAGTGCAGAGCTCTGTTCATTTTGATACAATCTCAAATTCCCGCCTAATGTATGTGAACGAGCGCAAATGTTGTGGTACTGCTGTGTTTATTTAATTTACACAAATACTTTGAGTGTTTTAGAGTTTGAGGCATGGAAGATGCAGCGTAGAGAAAAGGGATCCTATGTTTGTTTTCAGGCTTTCGTCTATTCTAATTTTAATGTCTTAAGTCTTTGCTTCTTAGGCAACTATTTTATGTGTCTAATATAGAAATTTATTCCTTTCGGTACTAAAGAGTAACTGCTCTGCTAACGCTTTGCGTGCGGCATGTGAGTATCCTATAATATTTAAAAAAAAAATTGCACACGTATTCACCCGAGTAAATCCAAAGGATAGATTTTATGCATAATTTTTGTGGTACTAGATTTTATTTTATTATACTTAGTATTAAGCATACCTCTATCAAATCATAGGTATTATCTATACCTCTAACCACATCCGTGCAGTGCAGCAGTAGTTCTTGAAAGAGACACAAACTTTCCAATTATTGTAACTTTTGTGGCTTATGCCCTATACATACATGTTTGCCTGTGTCATTTACTATGTACAAACAAACGTGTCCAACTTAACCTATGTAGTCGGTTTTTCATTTTCGACAGCAAAAAACTTTATTAAAAACTACACGGTACGTTTTAATGTCATGAATACAAAAATGCATTGTATCTCAAAAACTACGTATGAAATCAGTGACCTCAAAAATAACAGGCATAAAATAAAAGTCCTTGTAACGAAAATGTCTCTCGTGTTATATTTATTACTGTTGATAGGTCAGTCCAAGCTTATGCAGAATAAATACCATGAAATTGATATCATTTGAAAAACAATATGAATTGCTTTTTTTCTGATTTATTTTTTACAGCTTTTATAATTTAGAACATTTGTTTGTTTATTCCTCGTTGGAATAAATTGAACTGATTGCCAATTTGTTTACATGAGGCCTTTGCTAATTTAAAAATCCAATATTTATTTTATTTTTATATGTATACTTCTTCACTAGGTAATATTATAAAGAGAAGATTGGTTTGTTTGTTTATTATGAGCAGGCTCCGAAACTACTGGACCGATCTGAAAAATTATTTTACCATTATATGCCGACATTATTACTGATGAACATAAGCACTACATAGTTTGCCCGCCGGAAACTGCTTCATTCCCATGGGAAAACGGGTAAACTTCTAAACGGCTGAACCGATTGGGTTGAAATGTTGTACGTGTACTTTCATTGTTTCACAGACACAATTGCTTTATCAATATTATATTTAAGGAATATTTGTATGTATGTTGTTTTTAGAATCGTAAACTATGGTTTTGAGAATGTGTTGATCTTAGTTAGATAGTAAAGTTAAATATACAATAATAATCGTTAGTACACTACTAATGGCGAATGTTTATAAGGGAGACTGGGGTAGAACCGGGACCTTAAGGCTGGTGGCCGCCAGATTAAAAACCATGACTTGTGGGTACAAAATAACACCAGAATAATCAATATTAGTTTTTATTTACCACATTAAACATTAAAGGACAGTAATTAGATAAATTGTATTACTGTAATCAAGAAAGTCACAAACATCTTTTTACGGTCTTACCCTGATCTATGGGTGAAATCAATTGGCATTCGCCAATAGGCAGAAACGAGTACCTACTAATCCTTTTTATTAAACAAAACATCGGAATTCGATAAGATATACATTTGCCTAGCCTGTACAACCTTAATAAAAAACAAACCAGCGCATAAAGAACAAATTATACATTAGACCCACACCTCATTAACTTTATTTTGTCATAAGGTTCTTTACTAATTTGCAATACTTTGTCCAAAATCTTCACTCATAAAAGCGACAGTCTTTGAAATTGAAATAAATTTGTACTCAAATTATTTTTTGATAAAGAAATAAGAAGAAAAATATACAAGTGCTTACTGTCTTTCAAATACTTATGGCTTTATTCTTCCAAAAATCCTTAAGTGAAAAAAAAGAAACACTACGAATGAAATTTCACATCGCGATCATTTACCCACGAAGACCTGTTGACAAGTGAATCCATACAGCGCCGTCAGGTCATCAGAGTAGTGACAAAAATGAGAAAATATTTCGCGAGATAGATATATGTCCCGGTACCCGGTTTTGTACGGGTCTCCCCTATGTACGTTTATTATTCTTGACCACAAACATATCTGAACAGGTTTTTATGCAATTAGCTGAGTAACTAACTCTATTTAAGGGCGAGGTATACGTGTAAGCTTAAAAAATCCATTCTATTAGCACACTGTAAGATGATGAATAAAAAAATTAACTTTGACATTGTTCTTTCAGCTCCAAACAAGAACAGCTGTAGAACAAACCTATGTAATACATGCATATGAGGTTAGTTACAATAATACAAATCCTGGAATACACTACTACATCAACAGTATCAATTTATTGAGTTACAAACAGTCAGGAGTGGGATTCATTTGTAAATCGAGTTAGCTCCATCGGCACCGACACTATGGACTGCCGACACGTCCCCCGGCCATTAGCGAGGATGGACTTACGTATTACGTTACTTGACTTGACTACGATCAAAGATTTCTCCCCTAGCAAATTCAGTTGGAACTTTTATTGTGTAGAGGCGAATGGAATAATCAGATCACGTAAAGGTGAAGAACGTGTGTCATTATCCTTAGATTTACCATATTTACGTACATTATACACATCGCGCTAAGATAACACGAATAACAAGTTTTGTTAAAATAATTTACATTTTTTTATTAAAAAAGTTTAAGCTATCTGATAAAATCATATTATTATATAATCTAGTTACATACAGTAACTAGATTTGAATATGTTATTTGATAAAAGAACGAAGTGTATTTTTCAGCATATTGAATAATGATAAATTATCATAAATAGAAAAAATTACATCTTTAGAGTCCTGTTATCGATATGCCATACATATCTATCGATGGTAACTTGAATAGTAGCATTTAGTATAATAGGTACTTATAATAAAAAGCAGCATTCAGGAAAGGCCATGTAAGTTGAATCTTTTTTGTCAGTGTTAGTGAAAAAGTGACGATTTCTTATGGAAACTGAATAAACTGAATAAATAAACTGATGTGCAACAAAATACGCGAATGCGTGCGAACTAACCATACTGGCGCGCCGGCGAGTTTCGGCTGACAGCCGCTTCGTCAGTTTATTAGAGTTTATTGAGATTTTGTCCAAGTGTGCCGTGCGGCGTGTGGGCGGCACGCACACATTGAAAACCGGTCATTTGTATGAAGATAAACTACTCTATATTGTACTCTGCTAAAAGTCAGGTGAGTCACGCATTTATAAAAGAATTACGGAATGAGTTTTTAACGCCATTTAGAGGGAAAATGATCTAAAACTGGATTCACCACTCGGAGAAACTTGCCTTAATTTTTAGAAATAGCTAGGAGGATGCTGTTACTCAATGCAATGACGCTCATTTATTGTACATAATATATCCATAATAGATGCTTTAATAAATAAAATGCACACAAAATTTCACGACTCTAAGAACATATTGCAGATTGATCCTCTGCTGGACTGTCTCTTTCAATAATAACCGTAGATACAATCCGCCAAAACTATATAACGACAGGTTGTTTACAGCATAATGGGGGTAACAATCGGAGCCTTTCACGACCAACGCTACGGGTGACGTTTTATTTTTTATGGTATAGGGGGTAAACGAGCAGTCGGAGCCATTTTCGTGACTACCGACGCCCATAGTCATCCGCATAAAGGCTATACAGATGCGCTGCCCTCCTTTCTTCTCCCACCTCCATGGGCCACCGGCTACTTGCACACCACACGAAACGCCGAACGCGACAGCACTTCACCTCACGCCGCGCCGCGCGCCGGTCTCGTGTAAGCGATAGGCACTCCTCGATCGTGCCAATCCAATTCGGCAGCACGCAGCCAAACAGTGTTACTTACCTAACTGTCAGCAAACGGTATCCGCACAATTAATTTGCAGATGTGACCGTCCTTCTGTCCTCCCCCATAATACGTCACCATATACTTACAAACCGCATGAAACGCAGAGTAGGCGTATCTGTTACCCTTTAGAACCGAAAATAGCTAATTTCTATACATATTAGACATGTAAATTGTTGTCTAAAAAGCAAAGACTTATAAGACGTTATAAGCATGAAAACAAACATAGAATCCCTTTTCTCTACGCTGCGTCTTCCATGCCTCAAACTCTAGAACATTCGAAGTATTTGTGTAAATTAAATAAACAGCTGTAGCACAACATTTGCCTTCGTTCACATACATTAGGCGGGAATTTGAGATTGTATCAAAATGTACAGAGCTCTGCACTTAATGGATGTAATTAAAAAGATGAATTCCCCGGTATTGCTTTACAAGGGGCTTACAAATACAAACTCACAGCAAACAAAGTGCCACCATTAAAAACGAATAAATAATTTGCTAGAACATTCTCGAACGCAGTTTGAAGCGAAAATTCGAATGTTAATCTAGAATTGAGTAAATGAATGCAAGTGCATATACAATTACATAGATAAATACTTGGAGAGTAGAGTTAATTTAAATTTTATAATAAAGTGAATATATAGAATTTACTTTAAATTTAAAATTTTATAATGAAACTTTAACCAGACTAGTCTGTACATAAAATATGCATGAGTAGATTTGTATTGCCATTCACAGCCAAACTGATAATTTAGAATTTTGGCTGGCTTTCTTCGTGCTTAAAAAAATGTTTCACTAGATTATGCAAGACAACGTCTTTCGTTTGGATGATTAATGTTATCCTTTCACAAGGTACTAATATGCTATATAATGAAATCAGATTCTTTGATGAACATAAATTTTTCATAAATAATTATGACGTGTTTTTTAAATAAAAACATATTTTTATGCTGATGTCTATGGGTGTAGTTAGTCATGAAAATGGCTCCCACTGCTCGTTTACTCGGAGTACAGGACAGGTAGAGTAACAGACAACAAGTTAGGGAAAATCAATTTAGACCGCTTTCTTAGTTAATCCTGTTTATATTAACCGCAAAAAGTAACCATCATCTTGATAATTCAAAAGTAACGATGCTGTTTTATACTGATTTTGTGATTTATTTTTATTCGTTTACAATCACATTATAGATGTGTGGCGTCTTTGCGATTAGATTACATTGTATAAAAAGTAATTTTTGTCTGTATGTCCTTTATAAAATCGTAAACTCTGCATTTATCATGAGATGATCTTTATCAAAGTTGTTGTTAGGTTGCCTACGAAGGTATCTGAGTTAGGATTTTTAAAGTTTCAACCCCAAAGGGGGTGAAATAGATAGTGAAGTTTGTTGATCATGCGACGTGAGTGAAACCACGGTGCAAAGTTGTTATATGCTATATGAGCGACCCAATGCCTATCACAGGTGTCCAAAGTAAATCCCAAGTAATCAAAATACACCCATTTTCACCGAAGATGGTATGATGATCATTTTTGACATTGACACCTCACACCAATACACAAAAAACTACTAGAAAACAACACGGTTGATATATTTTAATGTGACTAAACAAAAATATGCTGTATCTCAAAAACAACGACCTCAAATTAGCAAACAACTGGCATGAAATAAAATTCGTTGTAGCCAAAATGTAGTTCCCTTGTGCTATTTATTACTGTTGATAGGTTAGTCCAGGCTTATACAGAGTATTTATCCATGAAATTGATATCATTTGAATGACAATACGCATTGCTTTCTGATTTATTTTTTACAGCTTTTATAATTTAGCGCATTTGTTTGTTTATTCCTCGTTGGAATTAATTGAACTCATTGCCAAGTTGTTAACATAAGGCCTTGGCTAATTTAAAACCCAATATTTGTTTTATTTTTGTATGTATACTTCTATACTTATATCATAAAGAGGAAAGATTTATTTGTTTGATTATTATTATGAAGAGGCTCCGAAACTACTAAATTATTCTGGAAAATTCTTTTATCTAGTAGTAGTAATTAGATCAATTACGTTACTTCAATCAAGAAAATCACAAACCTCCTATTTTTACGGTTTTACCTCGGCCTAGGGGAAAAATTGGATTGCCATTAGAGCAGAAAAGGGTATCTACTAATCAACTTTATGTAACACATCGGAATTCGATAAGATATTCATTCTCCCATCCTGTACAACTCTTATGAGCCAAGAGCAAATAGTGCGTTGGACCCACCCCCATTAACCTTAGTTTTACCAAAAGGCTCTTTACTAATTTGCAATAAGTACTTTATCTAAGTCTTCACACAAAAAAATGTCGACATTGAAAAAACTCGTATTCAAATTATTATTAGATAAACATGTTTGAGTGAAATTAGCTGAGTAATTAATTATATTTAAGGGCAAGGCATACGTCTAAACTAAAAAAACATTCTATTAGTATACTGTTAGTTGATGAATAAAAAAAATTTGCTTTGACATGGTCCAAATTTCAGCATAAGTGAAATAGCTGCAACTTATGTCATATAATATGCATAGATGTGAGATGTCTCTAGTTGTTTATAATATTTCGATGGTCACAATAATACAAATCCTGGAATACTTTACTACAACAACAGTATCAATTTATTGAGTTACAAACAGTCAGGAGTGGGATTCATTTGTAAATCGAGTTAGCTCCATCGGCACCAACACTATCGACTGCCAACACGTCCCGCCGGCCATTAGCGAGGATGGACTTACGTATTACGTTACTTGACTTGACTACGATCAAAGATTTCTCCCCTAGCAAATTCAGTTGGAACTTTTATTGTGTAGAGGCGAATGGAATAAGGAAGATCACGTAAAGGTGAAGAACGTAAGACACGTTCTTATCCATACATCATTAATTTACTATAAAATTTATTATACAATGCATTATGTGCATTATACAAATCGCATTTTATATAACATAATAAAAATATCTTAATTTTTGCTCCAAATGAGCATGATGAGAGGCTATACAAACGCGCTGCTCTCCTTTCCATGGGTCAGTTATATCAAAATCATATTATATGTATGTAACTAAATTTCACTGTGTTCGTTGATAAAAAACGAAGTATTTTTCGAAAATATCTATTATTATTAAACGTCTTTAGAGTCCTGTTATCGGTGAATTGTAACTTAAGTAGTAGTATTTAGGATACTAATAGTAACATTTAGGAAGAGCTATGTAAGTTGATTCTTTTTTGACTGCGTTAGTGAAAAATGTTAATTTCTTGTAGAAAACTAAAAATCAGGTGAGTCTCGCAACTGTAAAATAATGCTCTAAAAACTGGATAATCTCATCACCAGCATTCAGAAAAAGTTTTTTATTTTTCATCTTTAGAAATAGATCGAGGAAGTAAATGGTGAGAGGATGCTGTTTCTCAACGCATCCTCTATACAGCTGACGATCATGTCTCATTTATATGAAGTATCATACAATCATCAAGAAAAACTCGACCCTGGAGATGGTTATCACGAAACAAACGGACTAAACAGTTCTGCATTCAAGAGGTATTCACCGTCGATGTATTTCTTTTTTTTATGGTAGAGGAGCCATTTTACATGGCTACCGACGCCCAGAAGCTATACAGCGCTGCCCTCTTTCCTCCACCCACCTCGATGGGCCACAGATTACCTACACCGCACGAAACGCGCCAATGCAGCTGCAACTTTACGTCGGTCTCGTGTAAGTACCTCCTCAGTCGAGCCGGCCCAATTCGGCTGCATGAAAGCATGCAGTGTGGCACTACCTCTTACTATTATATTTCTAAAGAACATTTCTAACATAATATTTAAAAAGGGAATTCTTTGTTTGCTCTTTCATGTAAGTATGTATGTTACTTAAGTTGGTACTTTACCTAGGGTGAAATAGCGAGTTCGAAATTGTTTCAAGTGGCAGAAAAGGCTTCTATAGACGGACATGGGTTAATAGTTATTGATTGATTGATTCTAAGTTATTTTCAAATTCAAACGCCTCGAAGTTTCTCTATTATAATTTTGATTTAAATTTGAATGGTATTTAAATTGATTTCATCATTTAAAACAGAATTTGAATAGAGAAATCTCATTGTGGATTAATATAGAATAGCTACATTTACAAATACTACATTAAACATTATAGAAACATGTCATGTAATTTGCGGAAGAATTGGTCCGAATAGCTAAGATATATATAATGATATTGATAATGATGAAATAAATGGATGTATGTACAACCTTTTATAAATAAAATTAAGAGAAAAATTACTCCAGGAACTTGATTCCAAAGAATAATCTGGCATGGACAAACCTAATTAATCAAAGGCTTAAGCCCAGTTTTTATTGTTAAATTAATTTAGCAATAAAAACTAGAACTTAATTAGTACCTTGCATGCTCGGCGCTTCAGCATAACTCATATAAATCGGAAAAAAATTTTTTGGGGAAAGTTGTAGTAAAAAATAAGATACAAATAAAATTTTGATTGAATTTTATCACATACAGAAACTGAGAACCTCAAAAATTGTTCATAAATTTTAAACCAGAACCCACGTACGCACATGTGAAATAAAAGCATGTAATAAAAAAACAGGCAAATGCTAAGTGCTATTTAGACTCACGCATTGCGGGTTCCGTACCAATCGTCATTTCATATTTGAAAAATTTCATTACTCAGGATCAAACGGAAATAACCTTATAAGTTATCACGTTACGGTTAGCGTCACATCATAGAAAATATGTACTTAAACGGTTGTATCTTTGGATTACCTTTACCCTGGTTTACGATTTTTTCTGTGCTTAAAAATCACAAATATTTTATTATTTGATGTGAATTTAAGTGTAATTCTAATACGTGCTTATGAGAAAAAGACTTGATGGACTTCCTGTCTAGTAAACATACAGAAAAGTTTACAACAAAGCCGAGAAAAAATTACAAAAGTCGAGATAAAATCTGGACAGAAAAAGTGATCCTGTAAGGATTCAGTATTACGGAACTCCAATAAATGTAACATATAGATGAGGTTATATATTTTGACGCGAGGTAATATTAGTCCTCGGTTAACACATTTATGAATATTAATCAAAATATGCTGGCTAGTGTAATAAAAATTCTCGCAGAATATTTCGGAATGATTTTATAATTCAGTTATATTTGGGATAAAGAGACAAAACGAGTTCATCAGCATATTTTAAAACTCTACAAAGTGCTATCTAGAACTATGTGTTTCTAAATTGTGCCAATTTAGTTTAAAACAACTTTAATGGCATTAACTTATCTGACTATATAGATTAATTTGGCGAAAGCGTTTGTGAACAAGTCTCCAAACTCTTCAAATTTGAATATTGTTATTACTATACTATACCCGATGATTTCCATACAGTATTGAAGTTATAGTAATGATCCAACTTGGTTTCAAGGTTCAATTGTGTTTTCGTTATATTTTAATATAAAAATTTGAACATTGTGCCAAGAATTACTTTCAAATCTCTACATAATGGTTATTTGTCTGCATAGAGAATTTACGAGTATATAGTACATACATTAATTTTCACACGAGTTAGTTATAATTTAATATTAGGTAAACGAATAATTACAATTTAAATAACTTTATTGAAATATGTTATTGATATCTTGATCCCAACAAAAACAATTTTGTTAATTTTAAAGAAATAAAAATCATATTCTTACCTGTGTAAAAAACGGTTATTGTCATCCAAAAACATATGAGGATATAAGTAGTCATGGTGGTCACAAATAATGTTTTCTCTATAAAACTTCACGGCAATTAACGAAGACAATTCATTTCTCACTCAAAAATGTTTTAGGCTGTCTTAAAAAACGTATTGAGGCTTATAACTTTATAGCAACTATAAATAGCAACACAAATAAAAGATTGCCAACAACAAAAAAAAGTAATAAATTGTTTATGGCGTTCGTAAAATATGATTAACGGTGCGTGCAAGTTACGTGTGGCGGCGCGTAGCGGACCGCACGCGTGGCTACGAGCGCGGCGGCCGTAACACTGCTACGGATGCTGCTATGATGCTACGAAGGTACTGAAAATACATTTGAGAACTGTTTCTTTCCGTTTTAACTACAATTTTTTTAGATTATATTATAATATACATTTTTTGGAATCTTAACAATTTATCTTTATATCTAATTCTCGATTTCTGGATCTTTGTTACGATACTCATTTAAATAAAATTTAATGTAATAATTATTTATTTAAAAATTTGCATTTAAAATATTTTTGTTCGTCTTTTTGTCTTTTATCTGATATAGTTGGCCCATCTGTAATTACTGAAGGCGATATATTATATTCTCCTCCTTTATATTATGATCATATAAAACGTATTATTAACCAGATATATAATTAGTATGTCTTAGATGGATTTTTACAGTTGCTCAGTCATTTCCATATCATCTATATCCATATAACACATATATCTAAAATGGGCGAAGTTTTAAATGTTGCATATTTTTTATTTGTGTACTCTAACAGCCACATTATCTTACAAATTGCATGGTAGGCTATCCCGGCCCTACACTCTGGAATAGTTTATGCTACAATATCCCCTCCTTTACCTACCAGAATTGCAATTGAATCTCACGGAATATAATCTTATTAAGATAATGACGTTTAAACGTTTTAACAATGAATTGGGAACCGATAGTGCTACCAAAACACACCTTATTTTCATGACAATGTGTTTTGTGTCCTACAATACAAACATGAATACAAACACCGTAACACGATATTGTATATAAGACTAGCTCTGCGCTGCAGTTTCGCCCGGATAAAGGTATATGTTTTTGACCTTAAATATCTTATCGTGTTACAAACCCGTAAAGTAATTACAATAAAGTATTTATATGTTTACATTGTAATCAAATAAGGTTGGGATGTCAATATAAAAATTATTTAAAATGAATTAATTAATGTCGTCCTAGCCGATTTCGGCTACTGTGGCCGTCTATACATAGATGAGCCACCTGCGCAGGACAATGGCAACCTGCCACCTTTCTTAGTCGTCACACCATCGTGCTGGGCGCCTACACTACGCCTGCCTAGTCGCGGTCTCCACTCAGTCCCGGTTTACGGCTGCATACAGTGAATCAATTCTTGTTTGAGACATTTGCGACTGTAATATAACTGCACTGTAACTGTATTTTAAATGCTTGACTGCCTCGTGGTCTAGTGGTAAGCGTGTTCAACCACAGACGTGAGGTCCCGGGTTCCAATCCCGAGTCAGATTGATTGTTATTAGGATTTTTCAATTTCTAAGAACAGTCCGGAGCCAGGAACTTTGGGTGTTACACCTTCGTGGTTCGGAGAACATGTTAAGCCGTCGGTACTGCGCCGGATTTCTCACCGATCGTGTCGGACTGCCGTCCCATCGCAATAGGAGAATAAGGGAATAGAGAGTGCACATGTGTTTGCGCGAACACTTGTGCACTATAATATGTCTCTACTCGTCTATATACTAGTCTATATATAATTCGCTGTAGCCGAAATCGGCTAGGACGACATGATTATCAGGTATCAGGTTGTTAGACGA
>LUGF01039966.1:124247-173034 GCA_001625245.1 Calycopis cecrops
ATGCAACTGCATATAACACGGGTATTAAAACACTTGTTAACTATTTTGAAACTCGCTATCGCTCGTTTCAAAAATTCCACTCGTGTTTTAATACCCTTCATTATATGACAGTTGCAGAAACTACTATAAATAAACAGATTCTGTACTAAATTTTTTTTTGCTTTTCGTTAGTCGTAAGTAAAATAAATTACCTTATTTTTATAAATGTACACAATAGAGTACATTTCATTTACTTATAATTATTAAACTAGCCGAGAAATTCCATTGTATATAGCAGCTGCCGCCTGCCGCTCCGCTCTTCCTCCACGTTTTTCTACCTGTTCGAGATCCCTACTGCTATTTTCATACACAGGTATCTTTGAAAAATGTTCCTATATGTCTACTCGGGTAAGATTTAACATATAAATTTAAAAAATACTGTTTTAAGTGAAAATATATGGTCAAACATTATATTTTTTTATAATAATTTGTTAAAAAAAACAAAAAAAAAATGAAATGCACAAAAAAATAATGGGTAAACATTGCAATTTATAGTTGAAAAAACATAAAAAACACTTTTTACTGCAGTAAAATCGCTTATCTTATCGGATATACATATATCGGAAATTCGGCACACTGCCAACAAACAATAACAACATCACTTTTATTATAATGTTACTACGCTACGCGAACGAAGTCGCAGGCCTCAGCTAGTACTAACTATAATAAATCAAAATAGTACGTAATGTATGGAATTGAGTACTCGTACATTATAATATTATTATGTTGATTTTAATGGCGATGGCGATAGATAAATGTTCTCGTTTTTAATTCTCATTTGCAGTTGCAGTTTATAGTCAAAATAAAAATTAAACGATAGCACAGACATACATAAAAACTTTTTTGATCTACACTACTCTTATTTCATTATTTACTCTATAAATTCTTTTTGACTCGATACTTATCAGTAAAGCGTCATCCAATTTAAATTAAAAGTGTATTTTAAAGTTCGTTTTAAAATATAGATATGTTATAACACAATCAGATAATGTGAACATTCTATTGTAAATTAATCGTGTATTGTATTTATTAAATTATATTAATATGAATGATTTTACAAATTTAGATAAAAGAATTGTGCTTGAGCTCTCATGCAGATTATGTATGTGCAACGATGTTATAAAGTTAAAGCCCCTGAGCACAGAGTTGAAGAGGAAACTGAAAAAACTATTTAATATAACGGTTTTTATCTGTTTTTTTACAATTTATTCTAATAGAAAAGAGTAGAACAGACAATATTAAAATGTCGCTAGAATACAACATTGCAAAAAATCATCTGTAAAGTTTTCGAAAAATCCAAAAATTTTTAAGTTATTGACAATTGAAAATTCGCAATTTTTGCACTTTTTTCATCGGATTACATTACTTATAGCCTAGTGCTTATAGCTAAAGGATAAGTCCACCTCCCTTATTATACTAACCGGTTGATATTCAGTTTGTAAGTTTGGGAGACAGCACACACGAGACTTTTAGACGCGGCGACCAGCGGTTTTGTGTAGGTCCATACTGCGAGCCTAGCGCGGTTGCGTAAATATCAAACATATGAAAACGCGCCTTGTGTCCGCACTGCAGTAGCGGGAGCGGGAACATAGCGCGACTGCACTGAGCGACTCAGACTCAGAAGTTGTGTCAATTAAAAAAGAACCTTAACACAAGTGAAGTACAGATCATTATTCTATAGATAAATAAACGTCTAAACGCTAGTTAGCTCGCGCCTCACTGTGGCCACCTTGCGCGCCCGCCGCCGCGTCAGCCGCCGCGCCCATCGTCGAGCATTCAGTATGGACAACCATTTCAACGCTTTTTAAAACCTGAATGCAGCGACTAGACGCAGGGAGCGCACACTTCAAGACGGCAGGCGCGGTAACTTAGTCGCTATTGTAAGTCAATAATATCTAAATCGCGAGATCGCGATACTGTCGACTCGTGTGTGTTGTTTCCCTTAGTATTTAGATATTATTATTATTTGAATCCATTACAACAACTTAAGCTAGTGCTTGACAAAGCGATGACGTCACGAGTATCGATAAAACTTAAATGCTTTTTAGTAACATGACATCGTGTTGTTCATACAAAATTATTCAGCCAAGTTTTATCAAATCAAACCACCGAACCGGTTAGGTTAACCACGACAACCGCGCGCGAGTCGTACCACCCGCCAGTGGTGGAGGGGGGTCCGTGCCCCCCAGTCATGAGCTCATAGAGATCTTCTGATAAGTAATAAGAAAAATTGTTAACATCGTAAATGATCTAATCTATCCATAAATAATAGTTAAAATTGTATTACTAGCTCAATATTTATCTAAAGGAGGACAAATGTTTCATACAACGAAAACTGCCATGTACTAATGAAAGACTCCATGTTTTTGTAGCCGTAGTATGATTCTCAAGACTCCTATTAGCTAAATAACTATTTGTTTACAGATTTAATAACTGTTACAAAGGAGATCGTTGTCTTCTAATGTCAATACAGATACTACGGAGGTAGAACTCCGCTTACGGATACAACGCTTGGGCCCATAAATCGACTACCGTCTCCAAAATTGAACAGGGATACTTTAAGAACACACTTAAAATATAGTACTGTGCGGTGTAAACGCCATATTTTACCGCATACAACAGTACTATGGAACCAGCTGCCTTCAAGAAAAGAGCATTCCTCTTTCTTAAAAGCCCGCAACGCGTCTGAAAGACACCTAGCTTTGCGGATGTCTATTAGACTTATTAGTTTGCCCCCTAAATAACAAAAAAAAACAAAATTGTAATATTATAAGGGCCATAAATAATGAATCTAAAGAAAATTGCTTTATTTACTGATACTATTAGTACCTATTAGTATTTTTTTATAAAATTTGGCCTAAATGTCTCACTTTATTGAGGGGCAATATAAAATGTGTTGTACAAATTGGGGAATTATATTACACGCTTGTATACTCTTTTTTCATGTTTTCATGTTTTAAAAAAGTTCAAGGTTTTCTTAGAACTTAAAGCAAAATCAATGTGTATTTTCTGCAAAACAGAATTGAAAGTTATTTTTGTTACCGTTAATTTACAAAAACAAATACAAGAATACCAAAAATCTAAATATATTTATCTGTAACTTCTGACCATTCACACATACCTTCTGCCTATACTTAGAGCTGTAATGTTTAAATCCGTTAAACAATAATTAAATTTTCTCTAAACCGTCGATAAATTTGATCTAACATACCTTTTTTTTTGAGTTACCTGACACACAACTCGGCATAATATTTAGCAAAAAAGGTCCCATTTGTCTTAATTTTGCGAACTTGGGATATTCTTTTTTTATTTAAAAAAACTGTTACGTAATACGTTGTTCGAAACCCCTGTCCCGTCCCTGTAAGGCATCGTAACGTTTTACAAGAGCCCCCTTCCTCCCGCTCCCATTAATGATCGGTTGTTACTGGTGGCGATGTGTGTGGCCCTTAAATTTCTTCTCGATCAATATGGTTCCTTCCAATATAAAAATTCTTACGAACTAAAAAATCGATAATGTAAAAGTATATACATACTAGACAACATTACTTTTCACTCACATTTAGACATTAACCAATAGTTAGTCAAAATGTTTTTTGTCGCATCTTCGTTCTGACATTATGTATCTTGTGCATTCTAAATCTATAGATAAGCCTAAGCCAAGTGCAATGTGTATTCCAGTTTGAGTAGTATTTTGTATGTTTGTTTCTAAAGAAGTATGAATGGTGTTGAGTGAAGTGTTTTGTGTGTTAAGTTGTGTGAAAGATTGAGTAGTGGTGTATATCTTCGAGATCTTAGTGTAAGATATTTCTACATCTATTTGATATTGATTGAAGCTTTCTGTAACAAAAGTGTGTGGTGGTTTTATAGTTTAAATAACTTAATAGTTTATTATTATTATTATTTACATTAGATTTTAATGACTAACTCTCATTATTATATGGCTAATGTGAGTATTTATTAGATCCTTTTTTTATAGTATAGGGGGCCAACCAGCAGTCAGAGGTATTTTCTTGACTACCGACGCATACCGACCATAGACATCCGCATAGATAGATATGTTTTTGATGACGCGTTTCTCCAGGTCATAAAAAACATATCACGGTGTACACGGAAAAAATACTTTTTTATGAGACATGTCTATTTGCAGGTGCGGCTCGATGACTTCCTACCTAAAGCAATATGTCACGACTGCTTGCAGCAAGTCAGCGCATTTCACATGTATTCGGTGAAAGTGGACAAGAATCAACAGTTCTTAGACCACTATACACATAAAAGCAAGATTCTAAAACCATATTGTATTAATTTCAAAGCAGATTCCCCTTCTATAAGCTGGGAAGATTCAAATGCTTCGAAAGGAAAAGAGGAATTGACACAGGAACAGCAAAACAAAGAAAAGTCAAGCATCACAACTACAAGACAAAAAAAAAAAAAACTTGCGTTAATAAAAAAAATAACAGAAATGAAAGATTTAGAACGGATACCTTTAGAACAATTTACAGAAATAGAAAGTGTTGAAAAACCTTTGCACGTTACAAAGAAATCGCAAACTAAAACGAAAAAGAGTTCAAAAGATTTCTAATCCACCAAAAATATTGATCCAATAGTTATAATTGACGGAAAATCTGCAAAACAAGGACCTGAATTGAACGAGCAGATCAGATAAGAACGTAAGAATACCCGCGGTGCTCTCTACTCACTAACTGCACTACAAAAAAAACGCCTTAAATTGTGGCCAGGTCATGCCTGCGTATAATCGAAATAGAATACTCAGCAAAAGTAACTCTCCTACAACGGCGCTTTGAATTTGGTTCCATTTACACAAATATATTTACTGCTATTGCAAAGAAGACTCACACATTGACAAAGACAAAGCTTGCACGCCATTGGCCGCGACAAGGTCACGTCGCCGTTCACAGGCTATCAACTTGGCAGCGATGTAGCAGCCAGCAACAGAAGCGTGGACGGTATTATGCATTATGGGCTAAAATAAATGAGCTAAAGTGTTTATTTTTTATTTATATACACTTAAATGTGTGTAATACAGTAAAAAATTAAGTACACATGTTTTAAATTAGGTTTCTAACACAATACAAAATTATACTGTACAGTATGTACACTCGGGTCGCCGAGTGAACTCGTCGCGCCGAGTTTGATGATGACGAAGGTCATCGCTATCCTCAAGCCGCACAGGTCCGACGTAAGTCGATATACGTTGATAACATTTTGAGAGGCCATGACTCAGTAGAATCAGCACAGGCCCTTCAGGATTAGCCTACTCGCCCTCGGTGGCTTTCAGCTCAGTAAATGGACCTCTAACTCACCTCGACTGTTAGAAAGATTCCCAGATGACCAGTGTGACATGCCTAAGGACTTTAATTTCAGCCCAGATTGTAATTCTGTTAAAGTGAAGAATACAGTGGACTCCGCAGTCGGATGAGTTCACTTATCGTATATCTCTTTCTCCACTTACACAAAATATTACAAAACGCTCAATACTAAGCACAGTAGCATCACATATGATCCCAATGGGTGGGTCACACCTATTATATTCCGCGCAAAACTACTGCTATAAAAATTATGGCTCTTAAAAATGGGGTGGGACGAGAGCACTTCCCCGGAAATAAGCACAGAGTGGTCACACATTTATGATGACCTGTCACACTTACCAGCACTTCGTTTACCCCGTCACATATGCACAAATAAACATACATCCACTTACACTCTCCACGGAGACGGTTCTGAAATAGGTTACGCCGCCTGTATTTACCTACGTAAGCTCAATGAGAACGGGTGTGTTAATGTACACCTTATTCTGGCTACGTCAAGAGTAGCACCTATTAAAACTAAGCTCACTATTCCCAAATTAGAATTATCTGCTGCTGCTCTTTTGTCCCAATGAATGAACCGTGTCTCTGCTCAGTTATCGGCTCACATTAATATACAACAACACGTTTGTTGGTCTGATAGCACAATCGTACTTGCGTGGCTTAGGTAATACACCCCCACATCGCCTTCAAGTTTTTGAATCTAATCGCGTTACGAAAATCACATCCAGCCCTACACAATGCACATGGAGACATGTAACCTCTGAATAAAACCCGGCTGATTGTGCAAGCCGAGGAATGTCTGCTCAATCACTTGCATCTCACAACCTTTGGTGGTCTCCAGATTGGTTAGAGGGGCCACCGGAAACATGGCCTAAAATGCCTTCAGCATTAGGTAATCATACACTACCAGGCCTTAAGCCCAAAAAGGTACAAGCTCCTATCGCGATCCCAGACATAGACTTTGATTTGCTCACAAGATACAGTTCACTAGACAAGTTAGTAGATGTTACCGCTTGTATATGACGTTTTATATTTAATTGTAGGCACAATGATAGTACACGACACTCAGGTCCCTTGTCAGTCGCTGAGCGTAAGGACGCTCTCCTCTTCTGGGTACGCTCAGTACAGAGGAATGAATTTTCAGAAGACATACACCGCATTAAAAATAATAAAATGTGTACCACACGACTCCAGCGTTTATCTCCATTTTTGAAAGACGGTCTATTGAGAGTCGGTGGTCGCCTTTCACAAGCAACAATTAGGTATGATGCCCAACATTCACTTGTGTTGCCTAGCTCTAGCCCACAAGTAGACCTACTCATAGATCACTATCACAAAATACATTGTCACCCTGGCGCTGACACACTTCACGTTATACTTAGCCAACAATTTTGAATATTATACGCACGGCGTGTCATTAGACACAGAGTATATTATTAGATTATGTATAATAATAACAACACCATTTTTGAAGTCCGAAATCCACGCGGGCGAAGCCGCGGGCGAAGCCGCGGGCGGAAGCTAGTAATTGATAAAATAATAAAAAAAATATATATATTTTAATTGACTCTAGTCTCGCGTTGTTTTGTGCGAGTAGGTACATTTTTGCCTTGATTTGGGGTAAAATTATTGAAATGATAAGTAGTGTCAGGCACCTTATTTTTTTGTCTTACTCAGCAACACGCGAACCCGCAGAGTATTCTTTTCTCTGTCTACGGTCCACAAACTACCGGGTCGGACGTAGATAATACAGTCAGATAAATTTGTGGCACTATAATCTTCAATGCTATTTATTGAAGGGTTTCGACGCGAGCGAAACCGCAGGGAAAGCTAGTTATTTATCAAATCAATGACAAAATGTCAATTTTTACCCTTACATAGGTGCTGTGTATTTAAATGAAATTGTGAATACTAACTTTAATGAATCAAAATACTTAGTACGTAATATAGTAAAGAATTAAGTACTCGTACATTATAATATATTTACATCTTATTATGTTAATGGCGATGGCGATAAATAAATGTTCTCTTCGTTTTTAGTTCTCATTTGTAGTTGCAGTTTATTGTCAAAATAAAAATGAAACGAAAGGGCAGGCATGCATAAAAACTTTTTTGATCTATACTATGATTATTTAATTCTTTACTCTATAAATTCTCTGCGACTACCTAACAGTAAAATGTCATCTAAATTAAAATATTGGGTATTTTAAAGTTCGTCATAAAATACAAGTATGTTATGACACGATCAGATAATGTAACATTGTATTGTAAATTAATCGTGTCTTGTAATCATTAAATTATATAAATATGAATGACTTTACAAATTTAGATAAAAGTATTGTGCGTGAGCTCTCATGCAGATTATGTTTGTGCAACGATGTTATAAAGTTAAAGCCCCTGAGCGCAGAGTTGAAGAGGAAACTGAAAAAACTATTTAATATAACGGTTTTTATCTGTTTTTTTTACAATTTATTCTAATAGAAAAGAGTAGAATAGGCACAATTAAAATGTCGCTAGAATACAAAATTACGGTAAGATTCGAATAGCATTAAATATTTAAGGCTCTAAAGCTTGGCCAGTGAATTTTGTATTCCTGTGTTGTACTTCTGGATATAATCAGTAACTGTTTATTTTCTTGATTTTTTTTATTGTAAAATTCCACACAACTACATACAATAGGCTCCTTTACCTTTTGTATATTTACCCATACAGTGTATATTTGCGCGCGATCTTGAATTAAGTCACCTGAACGTGAAACTTAGAATTGAGAGCTTGATCGAAAGCGCTTTCATGCAGAGTTTTGGATACCCGATTCTGTAAAAAACGTTTTTTAGTACACTAATAACCAGATTTTTGTAATATATATATATCACATAAAATGGAATACTTACTGTGTGCACCTGCAGGTAACTATTTCTCTTTTCTTTCTTTCGACCATAGCGACGACGATGCATAGCGAACGAGCGAAGCGAGCGAACCAAGTGGACTGGCAAACCCTAGTTGGCCTATGTTGAGCGAAGTATAGCGAATATCTTCTCTCGCCTTTGGGTCATTTACGTGTCATATGCGATAGAGAGATATAGATGATTCACCAAAATAATTTGTATGCCTACAAAAAAACAATTTGAAAAATATTGGTGCATCTCCGGCGACTAAAATATTATACCAATGGAAATTAACCCACTTAAGCCTCTCACAGGATACTCGATTTTAGGTATTGTTAAAAAATGCTTATTAGCTCTAACCTTAAAACCGTTTTATTTGGCTCATCTCTGGCAGCTAAAATTACATGACTTCATTTTAAATTGGCCCCTCTAACCTCCCCAATTCACAGAATCATCAAAGTCAGACGTCTCGACCTTAGACCTACATATTCTTTTAAGTTTCTTAAATATTTCTTTTATATTGTGCTCCATAATTACTTATAGCCTAGTGCTTTTAGCTACCAGGATAAGTCCACCTTCTACACTATACTTACCGGTTGATATTCAATTAGTAAGTTAGGGCCACAGCACACCACAGCGGCGCGGGCCGCGGCGGCGGCAGCGGTGGACGTATTTAGGCTATCAAAAATTCAAAACTGAAACGATAATGCCGTGAAATAAGTGCGTTCTCAGCTTAAGATATCATTGAGTTTCTAACTTTAATCTATGTAAATAAATAAAAGTGTTAATTTGTTTATCGTTAGGTATTTATTTAAATTATCACAATCAATTTATTAATCACACATTAATCTGTTTTTAATCATTAAAATAATATATTTATGGTATAGGGGGCCAAACGAGCAATTCCATTCTATTGTTTCCACAGCGCGCCGCGCCGCCCGTGTCGCCGCTCGCCGCTCAAGTATTTCCTCGCCGCTCGCCGCGCCGCAATTCGCACCGCTAGTGCTGTTAGCTGCGGAATGGCGCATACATTTTCTAGCTTTTGTTTTGCCGCTCACCGCGCCGTTCGCCGCGCCGCAATTCACACCGCTGTTAGCTGTGGCATGGCGCATACATTTTCTAGCTATTGTTTTGCCGCTCGCCGCGCCGTTCGCCGCGCCGCAATTCACACCGCTATTAGCTGTGGCATGGCGCATACATTTTCTAGCTTTTGTTTTGCCGCTCGCCGCGCCGCAATTAGCACCGCTTTAGCTGTGGCACGGAGGTTAGAGGCTTTGTAAAAACTGAATGCAGCAACTAGACGCGAGGAGCGCACGCTTCAAGACGGCAGACGCAGCGGCGTAGAGAGTCGCTAAATCTTATGACGATCGTCGATGCAGTCGTTGGATTTAGTGACTCGTGTGTGTTGTTTCCCTTAGTAGGTATTCAGATATTATTATTATTTGAATCCATTACAACTTAATAAGGGTTTTGGTTATATTTTCATTCTGATCCATCATGGCCATCTTGAAGTCGTGGTTTACTATAGCGTCCAATGCCGCCCTTGGTTAATATTGCATAAGGCGTCATTCTGAATATTTGTATAATATATGCACTTGCAAGTCGATGTTTTTATTTAAATGTAAAAGATTTTTAATATTGATATGACATTAACTTGAGACAGAAGGTTCCATAAGTAGGGACTAAATAAATTAACCGACTAGGTATTACATGGATCTCACAACTTTTTATGGTAGAAAAACTGAGCTGCGAGACTTGGTTTTTTTACAGGATGTTTTTGTTGGGATGGGGGATTTGTAGGTAATCCTACTTTTTTCGTTTTTGGTACATTCCGTAGATCATTTTACCAGTTATCTTTGAACATAACACAAAGGACTAGTAAAAACGTTTTAGCCCAGGAAACTAAGCTACATTCCCCTCTCCTTTTTTTATGATGTAGGGGAGCACACGAGCAGTAGGAACCATTTTTATGACTATCGATCGACACCCGCATAGAGGTTATACCTACAGATGCGCTGCTATCCTTTTTTCTCCCACCTCCATGGGCCACCGGCTACTAGCACACTACACGAAACGCGACAGCACAGCTGTCACTTTACGCCAGTCTCATGTCAGCGAGAGGTACCTCCCCGGTCGCGCCGGCCCAATTTGGCTGCATTTAAGATGCAATGTGGTACTATCTCTTACAATAGAATTTGTATAGAATAAGTACCTACCGACAACAAAAAGAATTTGTATGGAAAATAGTTTTCTTTAATATTTCGACATATTTTCCTATGCAAATTTGTTCAGTTTCATGGGCTGAACACACCCTTTCGCACCCTATACCCCTCCTGTTATACCTTATACGTCTAGAAACCTATGTATACCTGTTGTTTTGCTTGCAATTTTCAAAAATTTCTTGCAATCCGACTGCAAATCTAACTTTGTAATCGTATTTATTTATATGGGATTACAAAGACATTCATGCCGTTGGTGTATCTTGAAAACTGGACCGAATTTACAAATTATTTTTTGTTTTCTTGGTTTAGACACAAAATACTAATTGTATTCTAAATTTGAAGCTTCTATGTCGGCTAGAAGTACCTTAAACTTTTGATGATCAGTCCGTCAGTGAGCAACGCAAGAAACTTTAACAAGTTCCAATTCTTAATCTGCTGGTTCAAAATGAATGAAATTTGGAATATAACCTGTATTTACAATGTCTGCTTAGATACTGAAATTTTTCCTGTTTTATCCACTACAAAGTTATAGGAGACCGAAATTGGCCTGAATTGCTTCGAGAAAAGGATGGTACAGCCGTGCCACCGTTTTTTGACCATACCAGTTTGAGTAGTATTTTGTATGTTTGTTTCTAGGGAAGTTTGAATGGTGTTGTGTGTAGTGTTTTGGGTGTTGGATTGTATGGAAGATTGAGTAGTAATGTACACTGTAGGTACATCTTCTTGATCTTAGTGTAAGAAAATTCTACATGTACATACTTATTTATTATTGAAGCTTTCTGTAACAGAAAATGTGTTGTGGTAAATGTATAGTTTTAATAAATTATTAATAGATTATTAATAGTTTTAATAGATTATTATTATTATTTACATTAGATTTTAATAACTAACTCATAATTATTTGGCTAACTAGCTTCCGCCCACGGCTTCGCCCGCGTGGATTTTGAATTTCAAAAATGTTTCAAAATTTTAACTTATTATATTATTCTGATATGAAAGCTTTATTCTGTAAAGTTTCATGAAAATCTGTTTAGTAGTTTTTGTGTAAAAGAGTAACAAACATATTTACAAACTTTCGCATTTATAATATTAGTAGGATTAGTAGGATGTGAGTTTTTATTTATTAGATCCTTTTTTATAGTATAGGGGATAACCAGCAGTCAGAGCTACTTTTTTTTACCTACCTACGTACATAGACATCCGCATAGAGATTATACATTTTCGTTGCCTCCCTCCTCCGGCTTCCATGGACCACCGGCTTTTTATGCACCGCACGATACTGGACAACTCGGCTGTCACCGGATCCTATGACGACGGGTATACACTATACACGTTTCTCCGCGTCATCAAAAAACATACTATCACGTGTACACGAAAAAAATACTTTTTTATGAGACATGTCTATTTGCAGGTGCGACTCGATGACCTCCTACCTAAAGCAATATGTCACGACTGCTTGCAGCAAGTCAGCGCATTTCACATGTATTCGGTGAAAGTGGGCAAGAATCAAAAGTTCTTAGACCACTATGAACATAAAAGCAATATTCTAAGGCCAAGTAATAATTCTATAGCAGATCTCCCCTCTTATAAAAGTTCTATATATCGAAAAGAATCAAATACTTCGAAAGGACAAGAGGAATTGATACAGGAAGAGCAAAACAAAGAAAAGTCAAGTATCACAACTATAAAACAAATAGAAGGTATTAAAGAAAATAAACCTACAGTAATAAAAAGACCATCAGAAGTGAAATATTCAGAAGCAATGTCTTTAGAAGAATTTGCAGAAGTAGAAAGTGTTGAAAAATCTTTGCTCGTTACAAAGTCAATTCGGTCAAAGCTTTCAGAGAAATTGAAAACTAAAAAGAAAAAGGTTTTTAAAGATATCAAATTCACCAAAAAACTTGATCCAATAGTTTTAATTGATGGAAAACCTGCAAAACAAGGAGCAGCATTGGACGAACAAATAACACTTTTCTATAAAATGGAATGCTTTATATGTCACGAACAGGGATTTGACTATAGATCTCTCATGACACATTACAAGGACAGGCACGGGGTGCCGGGATACGTCTCCTGTTGCGATAAGAAGTTTCACTATTTTTACCCAAAGAAAATAATCGAGCACATGGCCTATCATCTGCAGCCCAATATTTTCAAGTGAGAATAGTTTTGTAACTCATCATTTAATAGGGTTACTTGTTACACTTTCGACACAAAACTTTCGGTTTGGTTGTCACGTAGGTCCCGAAAATATTTTTTGATATCCAACATTATTGTATTATTGTAGTAATGTAATATTTTTGCATGGAATGAAATAAAGCTTTATTTATTTAATTTAATTTAATCCAACATTAGGAAACTGATAAGAATTTGTCTGCAAACTACTTTACCCAATTTCCAGCTTTCTCAAGATTATTTAGTTGTTTAACAAGTTGTGTTAAACAATTTACGTTTCAGTTCAATCTTTAAATTTGTTAAACAAGTAAATGAAACGCTGTAAAACCCTGAAAGTATTCTAATGCGTAACAAGCTTAGCTAAACTGAGACATTTATTAAAAAATAGCAAACTAAATATATTATAAAGAAAGAGAATTATATTATCTTGGTTAAAATCATCAGCAGGTAATTTAGAATTTGTCACGTCATTATATTAAGACGGCATGACGTTGATTTTCAGGGGTCACTGTAAAAAACTGTGAGTGAATACACTTTCATATGTACAGGTGTGATAGCTGTGAAGCGAACTTTCAGTCGTCGAGTGAGCTGCAAGAACATCGGAACAACGGGGGGCGGTCAGATGGAAAGATCATATGCCCGCGGTGTGCGGAACGTTATCCCACGTACCATGAGCTGGGCCTCCATATCATTGCACATCGCACTGACACAGCACGGTGCGATTACTGTGGCAAAGAGTGAGTAAACAACCAAGATTATTCTTTGTGAAATTTCTTTAAGAAAACCTTAAATATCTCGCCATGACAAGATGCTCAGAAGTTGGGCTTTTTAATTGAAAATGCAAGAAGACACTACCTGCTATTATCATCCCACCGAGGATGTAAGATAAAAAAGGGCATTAATAGGCATTGGTAGTCACCAAGTGAGTGCTGCATGTATGCCCCAGAGCGGAGCCTCTGGCAATAAAGAAAAAGATAAATTATCAAGATTTCTCCACCCAAGATCTAGCTTTAAAAAAAGCCATATCGTTTTCATTACTATTGGAGAATAATTATATCACAGGCTTATTTTCAGCAGTGCTCCATTAGAATCATGGCATCGGGCTACACTGGACAAATACCTCTTTTAATATAACGGATTTGGTATGCGATAGTATACCTATCAAGTATCACTATCATATAAGTGTAGGTATACTCGGGAAATACACGGAAATTATAGTCAATTGTTAAAGGCGAAATCAACTCTATTTTACTGTTTATAATTCCGTGTACGTCGTCAAATTTACAAATGTCAACTTGTACCTACCCACGTTCCGATTCCATGAATGTGCACGTGGTGTTTGTTCATCTCATTTGCGTATTAGCTAGTGTGGGAAACATTTCCTTTATGATTCGGAACTAGTCAGACCGTTTATGGACAAAGTCAAAGCCTGTTTTACCCCCATAAGGATAAAATCTACAATGTTTTTTCCTAAATTCTCCTCCTGTCTATATTTTAGCCTTTATATAAATATGAAAGACGAAGAAGTGAGAAAAGTAATCCCCTTGCTATTTGATTTCTTTTTTGTACTAGGTACTTGTAGCTTGGTTGCTTTCGGATGTGTCTGATGATTTTGTTTTATACGTAGGTACCACATAATAGGTACCTATGTAATTGCCGTTCTGCCGTACCCACTGACTACTTCAAACTAACATTTTTTTTCAGGCATAATTTGAGTTTTTATCTATAAACTAGCTACCCGACAGATTTGTGAATCTAAGCCATTCTCAAATCCCCTTCAACACTCACAACAAATTTCGTCAAAATCGGTCCAGTCGTTTAGGAGTTCAGTGACATACACAAGCACACAAGGAATATATACCTGTAGCACAGAGTAAAGAGACGTACAGAGGATAAGCTTCTAACTAAAAATAAGATTTTAGTAGGGTTGGCACAAAAAAATTAAATAAAATAAACAAACATTTGACGTCATATTATTTTTTATATATTAAGTCATAAAGATAATAAAATATATAAAATAAAAAAGATTAAGTTTAAATATTTACAAATTGTTTACTCTGAATATTTTTTTTTATAATTTTTGTTTTTTAATAATTTGTTGTACCTACCTTTTGATAGAATGGTAAATTATATAGTATAATATAGTACGTGACACGCGCCTAGTTGACACGCACACATGCGCCGTTTGCTTGTAGTAGTGTAATGTGATCGACGCGGTTGTATGAAGCTTTGTCTCTGTTCCTTTACTTACTCATGTGCCGTAAGGCTGTATTAAGATACGAAATTATTTTTTGATAATTAATTATTTATTTAATGGTTAGCGTTTTCTTATATCGCATTTGTTCGTTTTCGTCATCATGGATACGTTAAAAATTCGAGTAATTAAGGAGTATGAGTACCGTCGTGGCAGCAAAGCGGCAGAAGTGGCACGTAACATTTACAGAACGAACACTACTAACAGTCGCACCACCCGTTGTTGGTTTTCCGCTTCCATTGGAAATTTTGATCTAGGAAATTCACCTCGTGGTTGGGTGAAAACTTTGGGCGACAATGACGAATCAAAGGGAATTGTGGAAGTTGATGAACCTCAAACTACCTACATCTAAATTAGCAGCAGCTTTTGAAGTTAGCATTAAAACAGTATGGGTTCATTTACGTCAAATTGGATAGGGAAAAAAGCTCGATAAATTATTGCCCTACGAATTGAATGATTGCCAGCGCGAAGTACGCGTCGAGACAAGCCTTGCACTGCTCAACAGGCACACACGAAGGCATATTGAATAGCATTATTACTTGCGACGAAAAATGGTTTCTGTTTGACAACCGCAAGCGCTCATCAAGTTGTTTAGATCCAGGTTCAGCACCTAAAAAATGCCCTAAATGAAAAGTGACCCCTAGAAAAGTGATGAACATAATAATGGGTAAGCTTGATCGTCTCCAACCATCATTGCTCAATTGCTCGGCTCCGGTGCTCATGCAGGATAACGCACGTCGTCATACTGCTCAGCAGACGGTTTCCAAGCTACAAGAGGGTTAGAAGCTCTCCGTCATCCGCCGTACTCGCCATACCTTGCCCCTACCGACTTCGTTTTCCCGAATTTGGATAGCTTCTTGGTAGGGCAAAAGGTCAATAACGGAGTAGGTACTACAAAATGCCTTTGAAGAATTTGTTGCCACTCGTCCAGAAGATTTTTTCACGAAGTGCATCATTAAGCTATCACTGCGTTGGCAAATGTGTTGACTACATGGGTAATGACTTAGATTAATAAAAATAGAAAAAAAGTAGCATATTAGTTGTATCACGAAAAACGGCAATTTCATAGGTAAAAACCTCCTATAAAATGTACTAAAATTTTCTATCTTTTTAATAGATTAAAACATCACCATCGAAAGAAGACCGTTAACCGCATGGAAGATCTGATTTTGTGCTTACAATGCGGGCGCAAGCTCAAAAACATAGAAAAACAAGAAAAAGAAAATGTAAGTAATGTTGTTTTCTTAATTAATACCTAACGAACATAATCAATTAATCATTGTAGTTAGCATTGGTGTTTAATGTCATGGAGCGATATCTTTAGAACTGCCCATTAAATCGGCATTTTCGTACCCAAAGAGTATATAACCACTACGTACGATCGTTGTTTGTACCTAAAATCAGGTAGCTGGGAAAAAAGCTATACCTATACAATCTAATTCGTTACTTAATCAACAAAAGGTAGACTAAGGTAGTTAAGATGATACCGAAAAATCGCCATGCTTGAGACCTTGCTGTCTGCTTGATAACGTAGGGGAATACCTTTACGTACGCTACCAAGGAGCCTGGGTGGCGCAACCGAGTAGTGTCGGGCTCGGCAACTGGGTTGCCCCGACCGACTAAACCCCTACGGGTTGCCTTCAGCAGCTATAATTCGAGGGCCCCTGATATACAAGCAACAGGATCCCTCCAGCCACAGGCTGACCTCGGTGAAAAGGCCAGACCTCCTCCTTGGGGACTGTCCGGCTGCCTTTGAATAGTCCCTACTACAAACGTTGAAACCATGCAAGGGGGTTCCCATCCCTACCCCTGCTCCCAATTCTGCAACGGAGCGCCAGGCTAGCCGCCCTAATCCTCGCCACTATATACTGATTCAGAAGGACGGGTGAAGGACCTCCCAGCTGAGCTGCTTTTAGTCTGGCTTCTGCCCCCAAGCCTGTCCGGTATGGGTAGCCCTGTCCGGCATAGCCTTGGGGATCATAGAGGTACGCAACCCCACGACAAGGTGGCAGCATCTTTGGGGTGGAGGGGTTTGAGAGGCAGGCTTAAGACCTGTGGTAGTTAAGTACATCACATCATCACGTGAGTTCCCTAAAGGAGTTGGCAGAGAGAATAGTGCGATACATCACGACCCCTACTACATATACTTACGTTTTGCTTAGGCCACATTCATGACTCTTCATACAAACACACCAGTTCATAGTCATGGTAGTTATTGAACTATCATTGTTGTTTTTTTTTAAGTTTAAACGATTTATTCTGCCACATGTCTCGCTTACACGAAACGGGCGTAAAGTGGCAGCAGCTGTACTGCCAAGTTTCGTGCGATGCGCAAGTGTTTTGTCCACGGAGGGTAACGCATCTGTATAATCTCTATGCGGATGTCTATGGCCATCGGTCGAAAATGGCTCCGATTTCTCATTTGCCCCCTTATATTATAAAAGCATGTAATCTGTGCCAATATAAATTGTTTAAACTGCTCAGTAATCAGATTTCCATTTTAAACGATTTATTTTCGTTTTTTCTTCACTATCTGTACGTTTCACAATACACCTTATCTAATATACAGGGTTATTTTTTGGTCACCGGCCAAATTTTAAAATAAGGGAGTAGACATCATTCCAAGAGTGTGTTTTAAATTTAATCGTCTAATTGTAATATTTTACTAAATAAAAATCGATTTCAAATGGTCCTTAAAAATACATCGAATTGTTGTTACGACACGAAATGTATCGACTTCAAGGTCAGTGACCTCGGGCTACCGCGAGTCGCGAGCGTGGTGCACGTGGTGACCAAGAAATATATTTTACAACATGGGACAAAGTACCTAATTGTATCTAATTATTTTTTTTATATTTTTTATTTCATAAATAGAATGTATTATTGATTCTGAACCAAACCTGAAAATTTGGCCGGTGACCAAAAAATAACCCTGTTTAAGTAAGTAGGTAAATAAAACATAGTGAGTCTTTATATGTTTTCGATGTCTAAAATTGAATAGAAATGTTGTCAGTCTATTTTTCTCAGGAACGCGACGAAGTATCAAGCTAAAAATTATAATTAAGGGTAAAAGGTTTGTAATCAATGACATGAAAAAAATTAAACATTTTTGGTCAACGCAATCAATGCATAAGGTCGCTTGGTATGTTAAAATTTTGGTGCTCGAACTTACAATCATAAATTTGGTGAAATGTGACATAGTACACTGTAAAGTAAAATAAAACAAAACTTCGAAATTTGGTAATTTAAAGGTAGCCCCTGTGGTTAACTTTAAATTACTAAATCACATTTTTTTCATTCTTCCATGCTTTACGTAGGCGTACCTAAATAGGATATAGTTACCCTACTGACACACTGTCAGCGACGGATTAAGATTTGGTGGGTCCCGGGACTTGAAGACATTGGGGTTCAGAAGGGGGCCCTTTTATGGGTACAAAAATGATCTTAAGACCCTTATGGTCCTTAAGCCTTATGGCCTGCGAATACGAGGGATTTTAGTCCGCTGACTTTCTTGTCCGCTAAAATAGAACGCTTACAACTGTATGGAGTAACGCAAAAGAGGGATTAAAAGTACCGCGTACAAAAAGTCCCCCAAATAACCGAGGACATGCAGAGAGCGGACTGGACAAAAGTATGGGGGAATCGCCGAAAGAAATAGAACTCTAGTGACGAAGCAAGCAACGCACACCCAGGACATTAGTCCGCGTTGCGCTCTCGAGAGTGAGGCACGTTCCGGGCAACAAATGATCACACACCGTGTGCGTTGAGTACGCAACAAAACCGCGGGGGACTTTTTATTCGCGGAGCGTACTTTTTTCTCCGCCGCTGACAAAAATCCCTCGTCTTTCGCGGGCCAAAACTGGGCCCGGAGCTATAGCCCCCCTAAGCCCCCTCTTGGATCCGGCACTACGAACGATCTGATCTCGTGAGAATAGAATCTATAACTATTTAATAGAAAAAAATAAGTTGTAAGAAATATATAAATTATTTTTTTTTTATTCAACAGAAAGAGAAGAAAAAAGAGATGATAAACGAAATACATAGCGCTCGAAAATGTCTGCAGGCATTTTGATAAGATGAAGTGACTCGAAGATTTTCGACTGCGCCATTTTATTTAGGCATTCGTTAGTCTCTGTATTTGTAGTCGATATTGTAGTCTCATGATGACCGATGACCGGGTGCTAGGAACATTAAAGAACTAAATAAAACTCATATTTTTCGATTTTATTGACTCTGGTATCATTTCAATCACACGAAGATTATATCCTGACTTATTTAAATATTTTGCACTCACTTTGGTCACTGACCCAGTTATAAACATAAGTTGGCCCATGGAGGGGGAGGAGAAAGGAGGACAACACATCTGTATAACCTCTATGCGGGTGTTTATAGGCGTTGGTAGTCACTAAATGGTTCCGACTGATCATTTGCTTACTTTAGTGCGCGTACCGCGTTCCGTAAGTTTCTTATTACCTGATGCGACAACTAAACGTAACAACAAAAGCTGAATTATGTTGCAACTGCTTTTAGTACGACGAATATCAGAACTAAGTTTTAACAATCCTTTCTGTCATCAAGAAATCAGTTTTTATAAAACATTCAACAAGGACTAATTGCTTCAGATACACCAATCACGATAGACAGAGCATCATAGCGTATACCAACGCACGTCACAGAATATTTAAAGAAAATATATTTATTTTTATTTTAATGTCTCGCACATAAATCTAAGAAATCAATCTTATAGTCTAAAACTACGTGCTTAGTCTAAACGCCTCTTCTTGACTAATGACCCTAGGAGATCTGAGATTGCTGGCAGATTGTTTGTCTGGTCATTGGCACCTGTGTTGAGGTTAGACAGAGGGATGCTCAACTGATTTGACGAGCCTTTCTGTTGCCCTTTCATGTTTCTATGCTGAGGAAAGCTTGGCATCAATTTCGGATCACATGCTGAAATGAAATAAATGTACATTAGAACCATTAATGTAATAAAATATATAGAAACTGTAACTGTTTAAAAAACAAAAAGAAAATAATTTGTTGAGCTAAGTAAAATATGCAAATGCATTTGTTTTTAGGGTTCCGTATCTCAAAGGGAAAAATGGAACCCTTATAGAATCACTTTGTTGTCCGTCTGTATGTCTGTCAAGACCTTTCTCGGAAACTCGTGAAGGGTAAGCTGAAATTTACGTCAAATACTGACTATAACTTGATGACTTGAAAAAATCATACTTCTAAGATATCGTAAAAAAGTTATAGTCATTTATGCCCAAAATTGTATGAGAACGCACTTTTTCGAAAACCTATAGAGTACTTCCCGTTGACTTAGTATTGTGAAATTTGCCGAGAAGTAAGACCATACAGCATACATATAGGAATGAATCTGCAAATTCATTTCGTACTAAATGTATGCAAGCGCCCGCATATATAAGTTTGTCAACTTGTCGCCGGGAAATGTAATTTCCTCAACGTCTATTACTTTTCATGCTCATACCTTCCGTACGTACGGAACCCTTAGCGGGCTAGTCCGACTCACACTTGACCGGTTTTTTTCTCAATTTTGGCTTGATCTTGAGAGTCGATAAAAATAGTATATTCTATTATTTATCAGTTAGTTTAATCAAGGTATAGAATTAGACTTAAACTTTTTTAAAATGATTATTTTTCACATCAATTTAACACATTATGTATTTAATATGGAGCAAGAGTACTACACTAAATAGGCAAAAGTACTACACCAGTGTATCATTGCACCTGATCAGGGAGCAACCGTTTTAAATATGTTTCAAAATATTTAAAAAAACTTACGTAGAGGTTGTTCCTTGAAATATGAGCTCTGTAAACATTCCTCAGCAGTGGCACGTTTGTTGGGGTCGTACATGAATAGGAAATTCAAGAGTCTGAGTCCAGCAGCAGAGAGCCATGGGAACCGTTGCTTCAGATTGTTGTACGGCTGCTGTTTCAATGTGAAGTTCTGTAGTGCTGGCAACGAACTGAATTCTGGCCAAATAGCATCTGATGGAGTTCCTGTAACACAAAATATTTATGTCAGATTATGTACCTAAGATAAATTAGGATAGATGGTAATTTTATTTCTATAATGATTTAATTGCCATTTAATGTCATATTAATAAAAGAGTAAGCAAGTTATGTCTCATAGTATGCTAAATCTGAATTTGCTATTTCTCAAGTTATATTAAGGTATGAACTTCTAAAATTTTGGATTTTTAGAAAAATAGGTACTTAAGTGCAATTGACCAAACTACAATGAGAACAGTACGGAGATATCACACTTTTGAACTAGTTTCCAGTCCCAACATTGACAATATCTACAAAACTGTTGATGGTAAAGAACATTCACCTAAAGAGGCACTTCACATCGAGACGATCAACTGAATCATTATCCTACAATGTATAGTTGTTTTTAAAAACACATTTATTTTTTAATCGTATACCAACCTAACAAATCCACGATCAATTCCAACTGCTCAATCTCAGATCTACCGGGCAGCAGAGGTTTGTTAGCCAACAGTTCTCCGAGAATACATCCGGCAGCCCACATGTCAAGAGCTGGAGTTTGTCTTGGTGATTGCAGGAGTAGCTCTGGAGCTCTGTACCACAGAGTTACAACACGGGGTGTTGCACTGCGGGCTGGTGCACCCAGCCACCGCGCAAGACCGAAATCAGCTGAAAAATGTTGAATTTTTTATTACATGTGTTGATTTTTAGGAAATTACTACACAAAGAATAGTATTAAACAAATTATATAATTGTATTTTCATAAAGTCCAATTCATCTTTAAAAATCATCAGTATTGCCTTTAGATCTGAGGCCGTAACACAACTAAAGTAACTCGGATAATACTCATATTTATGGGTATTATTTGAACTATTGGCATTTGTTGTAAATGAATATTGTTTTAATAATAAATAGTATTCCAAAAAATAATGAGATTTAATATTATGAACTGAATGGAATTTAAAAGGATACAATCAGTTTACACAACATATCTTTCCCACATATATATATATATAGAAGTGAAGATAAACAAATTATATATCAGCTGAATTAGGTATGCCAATAATTTCTGGCCGTAACTCAGGTGGTGGTATTTCAATCAGTATATCTGGTGAAGTCATTCCAGATCTTAAATCTAGATTTACAGCTGTGCAAGTGACTGTACGCGCCAAGATCCGATACGCGTGTCTTCGGTGTATGTCTCCATCTTCCGTTCTCACTCTAAATGAGCTGTGTCCTCCACAGACTATCTCTATTGCTCTCTGCGATTTTCTGGCCCGTACATGTGTACAAGAACCGGTTGCGAAGCTACAAACATTCTCACCGATGGCCTCTATACTGCTGCTTCAAGCTGTTCGGTGCGGGACGGTGCCCAGTCAGACGTAGCGTCAGATGAAGCGTGGAATTAGCCGTCCTGTACCGGCGCCCGTTCAACAGTTCAGCAGGTGTTTTTTGGGATTCCGTAGCCACATGGCAAAAACGGAACCCTTTTAGATTCGTCTGTCCGTCAGTCCGTCCGTATATCACAGCCATTTTTTTCCGAAACATTGGGCCTTCGTAGTTGAAACTTTGTTTGTAGGTCACTGTGAACCGCTATTCGAATTTTGAATAAAAATAATTATAAAATAAAAGACGAGCACTCCATACATAGAAATGAATCTATTTTTTTTCATACAACCTATATGAGAGGGGTGTATATAAATAGGTCTTCAAAAATGACATTAAGTTAATAAAACTATTTTTCGTCAAAATCAATTGTTTGAAAGAAAGACGCTTACAAAGTGGGAACATGAGTGTGTCCGCCCCTAACTTTTGAAATAAGAGAGTGAAAAATCTAAAAAATGTATATTCTCCCATCTCAAATGATCTCTCTCAATGGAAACTTCAACGAAAATTGGTTTGCGCAATATATCAAAAAACTCTAATACAACTTTGTCGTTCATACAAACGATATGAAAAACCAAGTTATTTTATTTTATGGTAAAAAAGGATGCAGACATCTATACCTTTTGTTGGTAAGGAACCCTCGGTGTGCAAGTCCAACTCGCACTTGGTCGGTTTTTATTTAGTTTCACTGTTAGGGACTGTACGAATATCATATAGCGTCTTACTCAGCTACTCCATGTCATTTCGGAATTAGTCAATTTCTATGTTACCCTGTTGTCCCACAATAAACAATCTTTATTATGTGAAAGAGCCTCTCTCCTTGTCCAGAACGGCTGAAATATAGAATCGCTATGTCGCGGCCATCGATGTAAGACGTTAAACAAAATTCCACCCGTTAGGTTGTCCCTGTAACAGCAACACTTACTTACGAGTCACCTCTGTGAGTGGCTCTTTCAGAGCTAGTCCATCTGCTGAGAGCATCTTTCTTTAAAAGAAACGGAATAGGACGTGCCTTTAAGAACCGAGGAGTTGCATCAAGTCGAACGTGTAATGACACCTCCTGTCCGTTATATAAGCCTAAACCCTCTTTAAATAACTCAGAGAAATCCTCCTTAACACGTAACTTTTTCATCGGACCAACACAGGCCTGCTACATCCACCCCTAAGGTTTGAAACCAGTTCCTTCCCAACAGGCTTGGTCCTCGTCCGGCGACCACGAGTTCTCACTGCGCTTCTTTACCGCCAAAAACAGCACGAACGTTCGCCACACCTTTAACTTTCAGTTCATCCCGAGTCCACGTCATTAGCTTCAAATTGGTAGAATAAAGAGGTGGAGGCAAAGACCTCAATTTATTATACGTTTCCTCTAATATTATGGTCCTGGAAGCCTCAGTGTCAACTTCTACTATAGTTAACAGTAGACTATAGTTGTCAGAACAAATGTAAACGACCATCATTGGCTCTGCTGCAGCCGCCTCCTCGGCGCTGGTGCACGCCTGCTACACTTCAATCGTCAGGTGCACCTTACCGGGCTTCTTATTGCACGCCGCCACGATGTGACTAAACCACTTACAGTAAAAGCATCTCGCATATATGAATAGACAGCGCCGATGTGCTCGTGTAGAGTCGACACTCGTAATTCTACCGATTGTCCGTAGGTTCCGTGATGCTGTACGGAGTTTGCTTCCATTCTGTCGCTTGGTAGTCGAGACAGGATTATACTGCTGCCTCATATGTAACATCCTGTCGTCAATAAATCCAGCCGCAAGCGATCGTCTCCAATGCCTAGTACTAAACGATCCCACAGTTGGCGCTTTAAATCAGTAAAGTTACACTTATCGGCCATCAAACTGATTGCTGCCACAAATTCCTGCACGCTCTCATTCTGTAACTGTCGAAGTTTATGAAATTTATCGCTCTCTAATATTTCACTAACCTCCTGTTCGAAACATCTGTCCAACACTTGCGATAATTTCACTATATTTTACCGTAATAGGTCTTGCAGGTGCTAATAATGATGCAATTAACGAGTTTTTTTTTTATGGTACAGGAGGGCAAACGAGCAGTCGGAGCCATCTTCATGACTACCGACGCCCACAAACATCCGCATAGAGGCTATACAGATGCGCTGCCCTCCTTTCTCCTCCCACCTCCATGGGCCACCGGCTACATACACACCGCACGAAACGCGACAGCACAGCCGTCACTTTACGCCGGTCTCGTGTACCGGGAGGTACCTCCTCGGTCGTGCCGGCCCAATTCGACTGCATGGTAGAATGCATTGTGGCACTACCTCTATCTACTAGTATCATTGTCGCATTGTGATAAAAACAAAGAACGCGGCGTCCAGTACACATTGCAATTATTGTTCCTTATAATCTCTCTTATCCATCTTAGGCTTAAAAATGTCCCGGAAATATTATGTTAGCAATATTTGTCGACATTGCACAGAAATACCAATCATTTTCCGAAGTCGCCAATAAAATGATACTGTGCTTTAGCATAACCACACACTCAAGAGCATAACTCATTTATTATTTAAATACCCTTTATCTAATGTTACTAAAATATGTCAACACAACAGTATTCAAATAGAATGTAAAATAATGAAATATGACATGAATAGACAAGAAAAAGATACAGCCTTCAAAATACATACCTATTTTAACACATCCCTTGTCGGTGAGCAGTAAATTTGAAACTTTTAGATCCCTATGTACAATAAAGTTTGAGTGAAGATACTTCAAACCCTTGAGTACTTGCAGCATTAGACATTTAACTTGTGATTCTGTGAATGGTGAAGACATATTATCTAATAACGAGGCCAAGTCCTGTTCACAGTACTCCATTGAAAGAAAAATGCTGAAACAATGTTGATGTTTAGATTGATGATTAAAAAAAACAACAAAATTTAATTGCTAGCTGTAACAGAAGCTATAAAAGCCTTCAAATCATTTGACAAATTCTGAAGTGGTCATAAAAACAAATAATATTATTTAACTATTTAATACTCGAGCCCCGCAGCTTCACCCATGTAAATTTAAATCCCGTGAAAAATAGAAAATGATCCCATGGCATCCCATAGGAACATTTTTTCGGGATAAAAACTATCCTATGTGTTAATCCAAGTTACTCTCTATGTTAAGGAGTAACAAACATTCAAACAAACAAACATACCGACTTTCACATTTATATTAGTAGGATTAAGCCTACAACACCAGAGTCACTCAAGTAAAATTGTTCGAGTTATACTTGAGTAAAAATGTCACTCGAGTAAAAAAGTCACTCGACTAAAAATGTCATTCGAGTGACAAGTTCACTCGGCCACCCGAGTGTACTCAGCGGGGCTACTGGTGACTCGAATTCACTCGGTAACTCGAGTGCAAGTTCACTTGAGTAGGTTTTATTTTCAACCGAGTACGAGTTTCACAAGCTGACTCGAGTGACTCGAGTAAAAACATGACTCTAGTCACATCACTATTACACATTCATATTAAGTATGCTTTTGTTTAAGTCATATTTTATAGTTTAAAAGTCATATTTTATTATTTATTGAAAACCTCTATTTTAAACTAATTTGTCAAAATTATTTCAAAATAAATTAAGCAGGGTTTATAAGGAATTATTATTTTAATAATTGAATTACATTCCACTGCATTTAATGATGGTGAGGCAAGGCCCGCAAACATCCTATAAATAAGTTATTGGGGAAGAGAAACCAACCTAAAAAACAGGTAAATTGAGCTTCTAGGATGAATATCATAAGTGTCACCACCGAGACACTTGCCTGCCAAAAGGTTGCCGACCGCTGATGTAGGCAGACACATGCGATATCCTATAATGTCTAGAGATAGATAGATTACCTTTCGAGAGATCGTCCAACTAATACTTCTTTAAGTTGCACTATATTTTCATGACGACATGCCATAAGTACTTGTATCTCACGGAGACCACTAAGCGGTAGCCCATCTTTCTCCACATCCATTCTCACCTTTTTCAGAGCCACAATGTTTCCATTCTTTTTGTCCTTTGCTCGATCTAATCAGAGAAGAATTGAGAAATAGGTAAGACTTGCATAACTGATTATCTAGTTGATTAATATCCCATATAACAAAGTAACAACCGATATAAATTTGACCATAAATACTTATATTTAATAGGCAACTTCATAATTATTTATAAAACAAGCAATAAAATAAAATATATACATAGCACTCTCTCTCTCTCACAGTCTCTCTTAAAAAACCCGCACTTTAGTACTTCTCAAGCTAATACAAAACTATTCAATAAAAATTGTTTTAATTTCGCTTACACACTATGCCATAAGTTCCTTCGCCAATTCGATTCAGCTTCTCAAATTCTCCCACAAACCTGCATCTTCCCAACTGAAAAGTTCCATTATTTTGTTTTACATTATGATTATGCGGCCTTTTTTAGGTTATTAATGTTTAAACTTACTATATCTTTTTCAGGGATTTCCATTATTTTTCCGGTTCTAAATGATATAATAATCCCTTTACGTGCCGCCGGTCCAGTTGGATCAACAACATCTTGATTTTGCAAAGGTTTTTCAGAATCTAAACAGTAAAAGTAAAATTGGTAGCAAATATCCAACAACACGATTTCGATTAATGAATATAAGGAATAAATATAAAGAATATACTTACTTTGAGACATATCTCAAATCACAATCTATATTGCAAAATATAGTTTTATCAATACGCAGAAATAATCTAAAATTATTTTAAAACTTTGAAATTTTTGAAGTACACAAACATTGAACAGTGAACACTCTAGTATATACCATAGATAATACAGTATTATCTATGCATAGAACAGATGCAAACAGATGCCATACCATAAACAATGCTATTAGTAATGCCTTTGATTATATACACGTCTAGATGGAGCATGTCAAATAAACATCGCAAAAAAAAGGTCTCATTTTTCGCACAATGTGTGAGTGACAGTTATGTACAGATTGTTTTAAAACCGTCAATGTGTGCGTGTAAAGGGATACCAACAGCATAAAAGAATACCCTTAATTTTGTTACTAAATCAGGAGGAACTAACAGCAAACAATAAAATAGGAATATACATATGAATATATGGTCTATATAGATTTTTTTAAAGAATGTATGCTAATTATTATTAAAAATAAATTATGATTTTTTTTTATTTTTTTTTATCAATGAGAGAGACAGTTTGTTATTATTATCAATGAGAGGATTTCCGAAGGTAGTTTTAGTTTTATAGATCGCTATATAAGTATTAGAATTTTTTTACTTGATAATAAGACTCCAAATATACTTTATGAATCAGTTTTATTTATTTACAGTCAGTGTTACATAATAAGAACAATACTTATAATGACATCTTAAGTTTACGCGAATGTTGCAAATTATAATAAAGCTATTTAAACGGCCTCACGGATCATCCTTGGATGGAATCGGTGTTATTTAGCGAGGATTTGTGCTTTATCAAATCTTATATCTGACGACCAGGCTGGCGCAGTGATGCAGGGCTCGGATAAGCGGAATATATGTTTGTCTATGGATGTTTATCTATGTATTATATGTGTTTTTCAGTAATAAAAATCTTAAATATATAAAACTTCTTCAATTTATAACATATATTTCCGTTGTCTAATACCTGTAACATAAGTCCTTTCGGTACTTAGCACGGGGGGTAGAATAACGTAGTGTGTAAACTCCACTGCTATATATTAAAAAAACTTCCCTTTAGTTTTGGAAAATTACCCTACTTTTCTAGTGACAACACCGTACCACTAGTAAATTGTGAAATTAATATTCGTATTTTCTTAACAATACTTACGTAAATTTAAAAACTAACCGGTGAAATAAGATCTTCTATTTGTTATCAGATTTTCCTGCATGGTTATGACACAGTTGAACAGAACAAACCGGCATATTTCTTTTTTTATTGAGAGCTCAGAATCGCGTTACGGTCTAGATGACACTGACTTAAGCGAAGAGCGTCTCTACTAGATATAGTAGAGACGTTTTACGGCGCTTTCAGGTGGTTGATGCGGTATCTAGACGTGTATATAATCAAAGAGTAATGCATTGCCTACAATATTGTTTTTCAGGAAAAGAGCAATATATTATATATTGCTAACCTAAACCACCCATATATAACTATTACTTCCCAATCATTTTATCAAGTACATAACATAAAATCGATTTTATACACGACATCTTAGATTTTTAATTTTTGACTGACTGACTGAGTTTTTGCATTCAGCATTACAGCTGAATTGGGACACCACGGCCCAGGAGTTACGACTGGAGCTACATGTTTTTTTAAGTGCATTTATGATTTCTGTTGGCCCTTTTGAGGATGAGGAGGGAAAGAGGTCAATGTATCTGTTTAAGGGTTATATTGATATCTAAGGGTGTCAGTGATCACTAATGCATTTTATATGACTTGTAAACTAAGTTCGCATAGATTACACAGTTACATTGTAAATATTAGGTAGTCAATTTAGTTACATGTAAGATTTCGCTTTTGTGGAGGAAGGACCAGGAAGGCTTTTGTTGGTAAATGATGCGGTTTCCCTTCCATACGAACGTGTCACTTTAAAAATACCTGAGTTTTTTCGTGACGAAAACACCAGCAACTAACCATATTGTGTGTATGATCAACTTGAGATGGCTGCAGATCTTACGTGTTCTCTTTGGCTGTATGGACTTAACTATTTTGCATTTTCTGTCACATAAATTAAAAAAATTAAAACGTCAATTAGTCTAAAAAAAAAAAGTATTTTTAAAATTTAAAATTTTATGATTTTATTTACGTATTTGTTTTATTTTTATTATCTTTGATTGTAACTTAATAAAAATTAATATTATAAGAATAATATGTACTTAGATGAATCATTATAAATAGCTGGATATACAATATAAAGGTATACACAAAACATCCAACGAAATAGTACACATTTGCGCCAATTTCAAATGGATGCTACTAATGTATATAAATCTTTAGGTCGATTTTGGCGGACTAATATGTAAGAAACAATATATTTGTAATATAATTTCATACAGTACAAATACAAGCATAAATATTGTCAATATAATAACAGTTGTATACTGATCCAAAATGAGAATTCCCAAAGAATTTAGTACTCGATTTCAAAAACAGCTATTGTAAGTTTTATTTTACTTAATTTTAATGTAATGTCCCAATAAAGTGACTTGATTTTTAAATATTAATATTATAAAAAAATAAACACATTTTAATGTATTATTCTATACTACTTCCCTAATCTCCTAAATTATGAATATTTCTATTTTTTTCTAGAAAACGATTTGGAGTGTATGATAAAGTTATGCCCCAAAGTACTACACCGAGTAGAGAAGTACCAGAATACATAGTAAAGCCAGATTATGTATGCAGACCAGAGCCCTTGGTACCAAAGTCACCAGAGGTTAAAGACAATACACAAATAAATGGTATGAAAGAAAGTTGTCATAAAGCATCAAATATTTTGAGAAAATTAGACTTATTTATTAAAGTAAGTACTATAAACTTTTGTTTATCGGTTACGGGCAAATGTCCAGGGGTTAGGTAGCTCCTTACAAGTTGCCATCCATTATGTAGGAAGTTTGCCATATATAGGAACATTATATTTGTAGCTACCCAGTTAGTTTACCAGGGTGTGCTGTATGAAAAGGCATGTAAAACACATCAGTTGTGGAAATATTAATATCTTAACATAATTTTAATGCAGAAAATATTTTTTATTGATTAAAAATGAATAGTATAAACATATATTTTTCGGCTTTCTTACAATTTTCTTCTCCTTTTTCCACTTTGAGAAATCAATTTTTCCATTAATACTATATCATTTAATTAACACTGATATAGTGTTAATGTTATAATTGAAACAAACTTATTAATTGATCAGTTTTGGTTTCATAACATCAATCTTCACAAATTTTGTTTAGTATGTAACTTCTCACTGTGTAACACTTTCTTTTCAGCCAGGTGTAACTACAGATGACATTGACGAATTGGTTCACAATTTCAGTATTGAAGCTGATGCCTATCCTTCACCATTGCACTACAAAGGCTTTCCCAAAAGTGTTTGTACCTCGGTAAATAATGTAGCAGTACATGGTATACCTGACTTAAGACCACTGCAAAATGGAGACATAGTAAATGTTGATATTACAGTAAGTTAATTTATATGTTCTTAGGTACTGTATTTATAGATTCCATAGCATGGATAATAATCATCACTTTAAGATAGGGTTACGTTTGTTAACAAGCAGTTGGAGCCATTTTCATGACTTTGCATACAGATTATACAGATGCGTTGCCCTTCTTCCTTCTCACCCTCCTTAAGCCACCACTTACATACCTCTCTAAATGCATCAGCGCAGCAGCTGTCACTTTAAACTGGTATCAGGTAAGGATAAGGTATCGCTCCAGTTGTGCTGAACCAATTCAGCTGTAATGCACCATGGCACCTATCACCCACAGCAAATCACGTAACTCATAAGAAATACAATAATTAACAATATGAAAATATCCAAAGTGTAATTTTCATACTATATACCTACTTTCCAGGTGTTTTACAATGGATATCACGGAGACTGCTCTAAAACCTTCCTAGTTGGAGATGTTGATGATCGTGGACTACATCTAGTAAAAGTTACAGAAGAATGTCTTGACCAAGTTAGTAACTAACAACATAACATGAGTTACAATGATATCAATAGCCTACTCCTGTAGTCAGTCAGTCAGCTCATAGGTAACTCCGGGGAGTTACTCGTGTCAGCCCGTGGCACTACCTCTAACCATTAGGACAAAGATGATAAGGCTACGAAGAGAACAGCCTACTCTTGTTTATTTGTTTTCAATGATCATCAATGGTTAGTCAACACCCACTGTACTACTTTTATGGCAAATAAATGATTATGATTATGATTATGATTAGTGCTTCTGCAATGTCATAGTTACTGGCATTGTATTTTTCTGTATCTACCTTGGAAATATATAATTCTCATGCTAAAATGCAATTTCAATGAAATTTAGCATGCTGTGATCAGCAGCAACAGCAGCTAAATTACATAGGCCATTGAGTGTCTGGAACTCTTAGATGGGTTGCAAGTTATGAAATGATGTTGTCGAAGATGAACCTGAGAATGTCAACTATTGGAAACCTGGTTCCATTAGTGACTAATAGTTATATGCTGAGGCAGCAGATCCACGTGTAGCCTTATGGGGACTGCACCCCAGGGCCTCGGCCTTCGTTAGGCTTAAGGGCCTTAAAGTAATTTGCGTACCCATAATAGGGCCTCTTTTCAAGTCAAAGGCCTCTGAGCACCGGGATCCGCCAGAGCTTAAACCGACGCTGTGCTCAGGTTACCACAAATTAAATACATTATACATGACGTCCAATGTTGAGTATTATTTCATTATAACTAACTTTCCTAAGTCTGTGAACATGATGATATTATGATACACACCGAAGAAAATTATTGTGCATTACCATTTATATTTTTTTTAATTCCAGGCAATCAAATTATGTGGACCTGATGTGCCGTTTTGTAACATTGGGCAGATAATTTACAGGCATGCGAAGAGGAATGGTTTAACAGTGTTACCTGCATTTGTCGGCCATGGTATTGGCACATACTTTCATGGACCTCCAGAAATATTTCACACATGTACGTATTATTTCTCATAACAAAAAGTAATTAAATAAATCATATGAGGTTGGACTTGGACGCCGAACGCCAAGTCTTGTCGTCATTTACCATGAATCGAATGAATGTGTGTATGAAAATATGTTACATAAAATTAAGAATTTATTGTTAATAATTATGATCAGTGTTAAAATCTTTTGCTTTGTTAAATTTACACAATGACTTAGTAAGGAAGCTACGTGAATTGCTTCCAAGTAGAGTGCTCTGCTGCCGGCGTAGTAAAGCAATTTTCCTGTTCGACCAATAAGCCACATAGTCATTACCTAGTAATCCAGTTTATCATAATTTCTGTAAATAGTTTATAAATAAGTCATAAGCAAAAACGATGATATATTTTATATGAAAAATGTAGCCGTGATCACCACTAGAGTAGAGAGCAGAAAATGTTCATAAACAAAAATAGCTTAATGAATATCTGGCGTAAACCGCGTAAGCGACTCCCACGTCGCTCCTGCAGTCTCCACTGCAGCGCAGCGCTCTATATCTATACTAATAATATAAATCTGAAGAGTTTGTTTTTTCTCTGGAACTACTGGTCCGATTTGAAAAATTATTTCAGTATTAGTTAGTCCATTAGCGAGGCGGGCTATAGATTTCTTTTTAACCATACTGCGGTAAAAATACGGATTCACGTAAACAAAGTGGTGTATTATGGGCGTCTTCTAGAATTAATAAGGCGGTAGAGTACCCTACCACCTACCCAAAAATAATTTTAGACACATACTGGTGACAAACCAATGACAATAAAATACTTATTGCTAGGTTATCACCATAGAGATATAAAGAAAGTATAGATAGGCTATAACGGCACGACAGGGATGGTAAGTTATTGTCAATAGGACAGCATCATTCAAATTCGTTCTCAGCGGTTCTCAGTCTATAATTGACAAGCGTTTATGTGACATGTCCATATTTTTCCAAAATGTGCTGTTCATGCTGTTCAGTGGTTGTGTGCAAAAATAGGAGTAAATTAAAGAACTACAAGAATTGTAGCATCACATACCATCGGTATGTGCCTAGAAAAATTACATTCAATGTATTTTCAATTAAAAACTAAAATATTAGAACAAAACGTCACCTTAAATTGCAAATAGATCAAACGTTTTAAACATGATACATTGCCTGTTAAGTATTGCTCTTATTGCGTCAAATCCATTCTGAACACGCAATGAAAGTAGTAAGGTCACAAAAAAGTCGTAAAACTGCAACTCGTTTTCATTGCATAGGCGAGATAATGATGTGTTTTGTAAAATACGCGTAGATATCGATATTATCCCCTGGGCTTCAGAATCCTGCAAGCTTAGGTATATGCTTGTTTATATTACTGAGAGCAATAATATACCGCATCTGGGGGGGGGGTCAATGTATACTATTAAGCCTTAAGTTTGTTTATTAAGTACATAATGTTATTTAATTATTTTTTTTATGGTAAGGGGGGCAAACGAGCAGTCGGAGCCACATTCATGACTACCGACGCCCATAGACATCCGCATAGAGGCTATACAGACGCGCTGCCCACCTTTCTCCGCCCACCTCCATGGGCCACAGGCTACTTACACACTGCACGAAACGTGACAATGCATGCAGTGTGGCACTACCTTTTACAAAAATCATTTAATATTACCTATATTATTTCACGGGTTGGTGGACTTACCGCACTCGTGCTTAAAATAGTAAACGACACCTGGGAATGATCGCTATTATTGCACGACAAGTATTTACAATTTTTTATATTATTCGACTGTGACATTATATTTAGGTACCTTTAATTCAAATTTAATTATCACATTTCTGACATTGTTTCTTAATATTTTTTGTATTTTCTGTAATTTAATAATTTATATCTATGTTAATTTTTATTCCTATTTTTATTATTTATTTTGTTATTAATAACTTACTGACTATATTTTAAATCTAACATGTAAGTAAATGCTGTGTCATCTATATAAGTGCACACATCAGAATTTTGTACTCAAAGAAAATGAATTGTTAATTGATAATGTATTAATGTGTGCGCCGCTGGTGGCCAATTAAATTAAATAAAAAATAAAAAAGTAGAGACGAATTGCTCTTCATACAATAATGTCATTTCATTTTATTTATATTATATTTCATTCAACTGCCATAATATATCGTAATATACTGTTGCATATCGATAATTCATTATCAACAGTGTCCCATCCCAAGGTATGTTTGAAGGTGTTAGTACGGTACGTTTTCTAAATGTGAAGTTTATATGTAGTTGTAAACGTCATGGCTACATCTTAACTCGTACAAATTGTGTTCGATTGCCCATCTATTTACTTCTGATATCTATGATGGTTATCACAATTAACGATCCGTAACTGTACCAGCGACATAGCGAAGTTGTCGTTAGCTTTCGATAGCGCGATGTAGCCTACAAAGTAATGCCATCTATCGGCAACCCTAGGAACTACTTTATGCAGAGACCTTTACTACGTAACGGGAATAGGTAGTAAGAAAATTATACGCTTAACTATATAAAACCTTATAAATCTCGTGTCACGGTGTTTGTGTTCATACTGCTACGGAAACTTTGTGTGCGTACTCGGTAGGTATGAACATAGATGACTTATTATCACGATATTTTTACAGCATCGTAACTTGCGCATTTGATACCTTGGAGCACAACTACTACCTACGTATATAAATATTAAACATTAGCTAGGACTAGCAGTTCCGATCGCGTCATCCTACTAATATAAAATATGTGTATGTAAATTTGTTTTTTACGCTTTCACGCCAAAACTATTCAACCGATAATAATGAAACTTTGTACTTACCTACACATTATTCCTTGAGGTATTAGAAATTACAAAAATTTAGAAGGGTGGAAAAATATTGTGGCAGATATTGGAATTCTATTGTAGTTCTATTTGAATGTAATGCTCATTGTTATTTATCATAGGACATCAACGCGAGCTAAGCCGCGGGAAAAAGCTAGAACTCTATAGTGCGTTCCTAATTTAAAACTTTTTCGCAGTGAACCGTTACCCCGGGCTCATGAAGCCTGGCATGACGTTCACGATAGAGCCGGTGTTGTCTCATGGAAGCGTGAACACAGTGATGCTGGAGGACGGATGGACGGTCATCACAGAGGACGGCGCGCGGACAGCACAAGTGGAACACACCGTCCTCGTCACAGAAGATGGCGCCGAAATACTCACCAAATAATATACGTGTTATTACTTATTTATTGTGAATATAAATCGTTGAATGTGAATTTTACGCGTTTAATTTATACGTAATGTCGCTGGAGGTAAATATATTTTTACATTACAATGTAGCCTAAGCTAGATTTTATCTAACAATAAGCACAATATAATGGTCAAATAGGCCCATTCTAGAATTTCGTTATAATTGGAAAAGGGAGGCAAGTAATTACCAGTAATCACACCACCCCACCAGTTTCGCGTGAACGCGATTGCAAAACACCAAGGACACGATTTTTAAAACTAGCTGCGCCCCGCGGTTTCACCCGCGTAAGTTTCGATGCCGTGGAAAATGAAAGATAGTGGCATCCCATAGGAACATTTTTCGAGCTAAAAACTCATGTGTTAATACAAGTTACCCTCTATGTGTGTGCCAAATTTCATGAAAATCGATTCAGCACTTTTCGCGTCAAGGACTAACAAACAAACATACAAACTTTCCCATTTATAATATTAGTAGGATGTAGCTAAACTCTCTTGGTTTACCCATAAGCTGTATTTAGATCATTCCAACAAATCTCAGCTGAGAAGGAAATCAAAATAAAACAAAAACTTGCGTGTGATATTTATTATAGCCTGAAAAATCTTTAATAAATAAACATGTAACTTTTAAGGTACATTTTAAAAGCACAAGCAATACATCACTTTTAGACTGTCAATAGACAAACAAGGCGTAGAAGGAAGGTATCAATTGAATTCTTGTTTTTAGATAGAAGATGTGACAAGATAAGGCGTAACCAGTGGGACAAAAACACAGTCACTTCATTTACTAATATTGCAGCTACCCGCACATACATCGTTCCTCCTCTTACCTCTTGTTCAGCCAAGAGTATGCACTGTTCATCCGCTGAAATTCGAGAATCGGACGACCCTCAGTGGATTTATACTACAGACCTTCCACTTACTATGGACAAGTATTTATCAAATATCGATCAGCAGTTGTTGTTTCCAATGTACCTGCTTTGAAAAATTGGAATATGATAATATTATTTGAGTGAAGGCGAAATTACTCAAAATGTCAGTAGAATACTGAGACTAGGACAACTGTGGTTGCCATCGACAAAAAATTGCGGTACAATAATTTTTTCACATCGTTTTTTTTTTCACTTTATAGATGTAACAGCAATAGTTTACTGCAGTTCCGTCGATTTAAGGCCAATTAGAACACGATATATATTGCGGGTCTCTGTACACACATGCACTGTGTTTATCCACTCCCGTTATTTTTTTCACTTTTGGTCCCATAAAAAATCCAGCTACGCCTCGATATATACTACATTAAATAGTAAACGTATTTTATAGAGGAATTATCGACTAGAATATTAAAATGACTTATAACTACTACATTCTCATAACTAGTTAAATATGTCAATCACAAAGCACTTTACATACAATAACGCTGTGGATATAAATTGGACATAACGAAACTATATTCAATATTGACTAGACGCTTTTGAACACAGATCAATAACCCTGCAAAAAGTATTTGAAACGATTAAAAGTACTGTAAGTAAAATATAGGATTGTGTACATAAAAGGGATCTTTATAGACATCTAAACATTTAAAATTGGAAGAAGGTAAATAACTAGATATATAAATATTTCTTCGCGACACCCAATCCATACAAAATATGTAAGACTAAAGTTACATACATAGTAGGCGTAGCGGGTCTTTAGTCCATGGCCTTAACAGGGCCATCTGAGGCCTGTCCTAACTACTTAACCCTAAACTACCGTCAGATTTTTTTTATTACATAATGGCGCCCGACTATAAAAGCGACTAACTAGCAGTTTTTTTATTCTTTTTATTTTTAGCAGTCGAGATTTTTGTTTTATTTTTGTAATTTTTTATTTTTCTTCAATCTGACTTTAGTCTGGAGGTAGTTTCGGGACTCGCTACGCCAGCGGATAAAATACTTAACGACTAGGAATAAAACGTGGAATAACTTTAGAAAGGCGTATAGGCTTACTTTATACGGTGTTAGAAGGTACCTATTACCCTGCTTCACCTATTTAGCCTCATGCGATACATGGAAGGATTTCAGGCCGCATTCAATACTGGATAGACTTGTCACGCGACCTCATTTGAAAGTATAATCAATAAGGCAATTACGAAAGCTAACACACAACATGTATATAAAACTAAAACAATCTCAAATGTAACGCATACAAGTCTTAACTTATTAATTCGCTTATAATAAAAATTAAATATATATTATCTAAATGTTAGAATCACGTTTGCAATATTGAAATAAGTTGCTGTTATCACATCAAAACGGACATTATCGGGCCGTTTAAATATTTGATCCTTATTCTCCCGGAACAGACGTTTCGGTCACATTACAACGGCCAAGAAAACTAGTAGTTTGGCGAAATATGAATGAGTGAATAAAAATGTTAATCCATAGCTAATCAATTTGCAAACGTGTCACTAAACCATACAATATAGTATCTATGCTAAGGTGCTCAGGAAAGGATTAAAAAGAGTGTATAAAAGTTTATACAAAATCTTTTGATTCAACATCATACAAAAGCTACCATTTAGGCTGATCACACACGGCACGCGGTTGACGGTGAGGCGGATCTCAAGTTACATAGGGCTATATGAAATCCGTTGATATCTAAAATTTTTTAAAATTGAAATTCTTGATCCGCGCGGTTACGCGGTTGCCTGTGTGTGAGGCACCTCCTCTCCGCGCGGACGGCCGTCGACCGCGCGGTCTGGCGGTGTACGTGTGTTAGGTTTCAACGGATTTCATAGAGCCCAATGTAACTTGAGATCCGCCTCACCGCCAACCGCGTGCCGTGTGTGATCCGCCTTAATTACAATAAATTTAATTATGTATTCAATATATTACTCAGGATTAAATATAAGTAAAGTACCACTTATAATAAAAACGATATTACCTATTAATCAATGATTTTAAAGGTGTGTTGTTTAATTGAATCTAATATCAGGAAATAAATCACTTTAAAAGATTGTTATAGTGCTTGCGTAATTTACACATCCATTTACGCATCGAGACTAAAGACCACTTTGTCATTTCATAGTTTTTTTCTCATTCAATTTCAATAAAAACGAGGTTATGAATTCGTCTTGTTTTTAATGATTTCTCAAGTTTACGCAAATGATACTCTTACTGTTTTTTACAGTTTGTAATTAGTGGAAACTGATGAGCTGATTTTTGCATATATTATATCTGTTATTTCCTAAGTGTTATAATAATTGTTAGTTTCCCAAATAATATAATATAAAAAATAGATTTTATCAAGGAGGTTTATTAAAATGTCGCGTTCTGTTTTCCCGTGACCATGGCTTCTGTAAAATATCTGAAACGTCGCTTGTAAATTGCCATAGGTCAGTGTATACTGCGCCGGAAACGAAAAATACTAAATGAATCACAAAAACATTCGTTGAAGTAGTTTTATTGAGATCGTTATTTTTAGGGTTCCGTATCTCAAAGAGAAAAAACGGAACCCTTATAGGATCGCTTTGTTGTCCGTCTGTAGGTCTGTCAAGACCTTTTTCTCTAAAACGCTTGAAGGGATTAAGCTGATATGAATACGGAGGGCAGTTACGTCTTGATGCCTTGAAAAAATCACACTTCTAAGTTAACGCAATAAAAAGTTATAGCCATTTATGCACAAATTTTGTATGAAATCGCACTTTTTCGAAAACCTATAGGGTACTTCCCGTTGAGCTAGAATTCTGAAATTTGGCAAGAAGTAAGACCTTACAGTATACATATAGGAATAAATCTAAAAATTGGTAAATAAAATTTATATCACTGGAAAAATTATTACCAACTTATGCATGTAGTTCGTTTCATACTAAATGTATGCAAGCACCCGCATATATAAGTTTGTCGCAAGGAAGTGTAATTTTCTCAACGTCTATTACTTTTGCTCATACCTCCCGTTCCTAACTAACGAACTAGGGACTGAGGGGTGTTCTTGTGTTGTTATTGGCTATTTCAGCATTTGACCGATAAAGATCAAAGAAAGAAAGATACTAATTTGTTAGAAGGTGCGTGCGTTTAAAATATAAATTCCAGTGAGGCGATGGTAATATACTTAAACTTTTATTAAAACTGCGCGATATCGCAGGGGCGGCCAACCAGCCAATCACAGCGTATAGTGTAACTAGATCGCGGTAACACAAAACAATTCAAGTATACTGGATAAATTTACAACTACACAGGAAGCCACACTAAAATTCATGCGTGAAAATATAACTGAAATGAAAACTCAACTCAATGAGATTAAAGTTTCCATAGACTGCTTGAAAAATGACCAGAATTTTATGAAGGTTGAAATATCAGAACTTGCAACTAATTACAAGAATTCTGAAACAAAAATTCTAACATTAGAGTCAGAAGTTAACGACTGGAAACAGAATTTATCCACTAACGGACCTAAAGCTAATTCTAGTGATGAAGGTATCTTTCAAAAATTTCAGGAACGGGTCATAAGGGGAAAAAAATAGTGTATTAAATTACTGAATATAAAGGACCTAATCCAAAAGAAAGCAGTTCTTTTGATATAACTGAAGTATCTAAAATAATCATGAGCTTAGTGAAGGACTGTCCAAAACCTGACAAAATATTCAGATTAGGAACGTTTAATCCTAATAAAAACCGTAGCATTAAAATATGCTTTGACTCACCTCAAACTTCTAAGCACCTTTTACGAAATAAAGATAAACTCCAAAATAATGTTAAAATGTACTCTGATCCAACGCCGATGCAACAAAATCACCTAAAAGATTTAAAAAATCAAAGAACTTGCACAAAGAACTGCCAAAGGAGAAAAAAAACATAACAATAAAATACATTAAAGGAATACCTAAAATCGTTCAAAATATTCAAATAACAAAAACTAATTAGATTACTGTCGAATCAAGACGACAAAGCAGCAACCACAACTTACTTACTTGACAAATACCAAGACGTAATTACCAGTAAATCGTGTTTAAATTTCTTCTACACCAACACAAAAAGTCTATGTAAGCCGGGAAAATTTGACGGGCTTAAATGCATTCTCCGTTGCTTCAAAAAGCGTATTCATATTATACTGTTAACGGAAACATGGATAAGGATAGAAAAGCAAGCTCATCAGTTCCAATTACAACAGTACTCACATTACTACAACATTAGACCTAACGTCATCGGTGGTGGTGTGTCTATTTATGTCCATGACGACTTAAAACACAAACTGACAACAACATATTTCTGCAATGACAACAACTATCTGTGGATTAATTTACAGAAGTATCCACTTGAAGTCGGCGTTGTGTACAAACCGGGGCATTCAAACTTTAACAACTTTCTTGTCAAATATGAAGAACAACTTTTGGAAAAAAAAAGGGCAATAGTTTTTGGAGACTTTAATATCGATTTACTATCCGCAGACACCAAATCCAAGCGATACAGTACAATGATTAAAGAATCTGGATAAAAGACACTAAACAAAAGAGATGCTAACTTCTGCACACGTGAAACAGAAACCACTAAAACTGTCATTGATCACATCTCCACAAACCTTAAGAAAAATCATTTTCATGTTGCTATAATTGAATCACCATTATCGGATCACAAAAACATATACGTCGAACTAAAAAGGATCTCACCACCACAGAAACAAATAGTTCAATACGAGGCAATTGATTACGCAAAACTATATACAACTATCAAATCAACTAATTTTGACAACGAAAATCATGATTTCACTAAATTAAACGAATTTATTATTAAGTGATTATAGAAAGTAAAACAATAAAACATAAAATAATCAGCCACAAAAAGATTAGAATTGCAAAGATATTATAACAGGAATCGAAGACAGAAATAAACAGTGGAGAAAACTAAAGCAAAACCCTTGGGACAATACACTTGCAGTGCAATTTAAGGAAAAATGGGACAAGTTGGTCCAACAAATAAAAAACACCAGAGATAAATACTTTTAGGAAGAATTTATAAAATGTAGAAACAAGCCCAAAAAAACGTGGAAATTCATCAATACACTTAGCATTTTAGCATTTTTTAGTTAGCATTTTTATTGAACTACCTACATTAGAATGTTATTAATTAATATTTTAAATTGTGTTCTCATGTAAGTAACAAATTGTTTTAAATGAGAAATAAAGATCTTTAAACCGAAATCTTAAAGCCGTTTCTAATATGTATTGGCCAACCTTTGGATAATATGTATGTAGGCCATAAAATGTACGATCACGTAAAATATTTTATTACATGAACACTTTTTTATTACAGTAAAGTATTTTTGTTAAATAATTTGAAACATTTTGATAAATGGTGTGACATGAGCCTAACATTAGTGATAAATTAATTAACACTAGTTTCACATGCTATGAGTAATATACCCATGTTCACTAATGGCCTTGCTACCGCGTAATAATACTAATAGTCGCAAATGAGGGTACAATATAAAAGTCTATTGTATATTTCTTTCGTTTTCAAGGCTGAAGGGTATGTGTTAATGTGTATGCTATTGTGGTCTAGTATTGTGACAAAATCGATTTTACTGCCACGCGTGTATTTTGTGAATTTTTTTGCGACAAATATCATAGACAATGAATTGATTTTTTAACAAACATATGTTGTCCCTTGCAAGCTTTACCAACGAGGGTATGTGGTCTAGGAACACCTATCTATACCTATCGATTGAAGCCCCAATTCGAGTCTGTATAGTTTTAGATATATTATGGTTATTATTTTTCTTATATTTTCAGATTTTTTTATTTCGTATTAACCATCATTTATTTATTTCAACATAAACATATCTTTACAAATGTGCTCTGGCTCCTGGACTAGGATTCTCTTGTATCCCAGGGGACATTATAACTTTTTGTGATGTTATTCTTTAATTCTTTTTTCTATATTAGTATTATGGTTCACGTGTTTCGTCTGTAAAAAGACTAAAGACTAGATACCAGTCAGATTTTGATCACAAAGTTAGTCTGTTCACACAAGTCTGTTCAAAATCACACACATCACATGACACATCACAGTCTGTTCTTTGTGGATCAATTGAAATATCTACAGACCACAGCTCTCAATGGTAAAAGTAGTGCGGGACTTCCTGTATAAGCTGGGCCCGGGATGAAGTAGATATGAAGTTGGCTACAAGATTTCAACACTAATATTTTAATCATTATCATAAGCCTATCGCAGTCTACTGTTGGACATAGGCCTATACCATAGCACGCCACTGGCCTTGATCTTCGTCTATCCTTTCCTACTTCCTGCCCACCGCTTTGTGTATGTAGTCGTACTATTTTAATGTTGTTTTTTTAGTATTAAATACTACAGAGAAGTATTACTTTTTATGTGGTGACATAAGTATGCACATCACGTTTATTTTCGTTTAAAACATTAAATACCTACATTTTAATACGTACGATGAATAACACAAAATCGTGAAAAAAAAGACATTATGTTAAGTGATTGAAGCACGAAACGTTGGCATAATCACCATGGTATGAGTCAGGAAAGGTTTTTTGTAAAAACAAAGGTTTTCAAACATCGAGTGTCAAATTCTCGTATTAAAAGCATTTAACAAGTTTAAATTTTCACGAACGAATGTTTGGCCGGCCGGCGAGTACGCTATTACGTTTAAAAGGCTCTGACCTATTTTCGACTTTAATGGGATGAATAGGAATCTTACTGGCTACTATTGTTCGCGAATAAACGCAACTGGGACATAGATTAATATATGTACACGAGATTAATTATTAGAGAAATAAATATTTCAATATCATCATCAGCCAAAACGCGTCCACTGTGGGACATAGTCTGAATTTTTTTTTTTTGAACTTAAGCAGTTTTAATAATTTATGCGATTCATTTTTTAATGTCTGTTTCTTTGAGTATTTACCAGAGCATAATCTAGCTGTTATAATGAAATGATAGAGAAAATAATTTATTTCATTCATGAGGTCATTATGGAAAATCGTATTTCATATTTGTAACTGTAGCTGTTGTATTTTTTAAAAAATAAATATTGATAGTAAACAATTAAAATTGCACTAAATATCATCTCTGTCTGAAAATTTGTTTATTTTGTAGCTAAGTTGAAAATTAATAGCCTAAAATGTTTTTTTAACTGAAATGGAGATTGTACCTTGCACACTAAAGTCGGCTAAACACAAGCACTATACAATCCCAAAAAGTGAAATCATAAAAGGATCAATTATACTAATCAGACAGGCAAAGTTTACATAGGCAAGGCTTGGAAATTTTTCACCATTAGTTTTAGTAATGTAAGTAAGTAATGGTACACTGGACATATTACGTAACACAAAAAACTGCCTGATTCTGAATATTATATATAATATAATATGCACTTTAAGAGAAACTAAATACCTATATGTAGGTTCATGGTATGCATGGTAATGCCTGGAATGCGGGTATGTTTAAAAACACTCTCAGTTATAAAAATCACGAATCATTTATCTGGTGATGAACACACATAATCCAAACTAAAATGACAAATATCACCAGTTTTTAGGGTAGGATTTAGCTAATAAAAACTGAACAAACTGACATACAGCATACATCTTTGCATACACTATATGTATATATATATAATAAATCTGTGCATGCATAATGCAAACATTGCTTATTATAGACAGTGTAAATACTGCAAATATAATCTCTTCTTCTCCTGCTACAGTAAAGGCTAACATAGATAATGTTATTTTAAGAAGTCAAGACACACTTAATAACATAATATTAGTTCCTCAAAACGAAACGACGTTCACAGTATCATACATTTGACACAAAATTTAAATGTAAATGCATCATCAATCACATACCTAATTTAATATTATCACTTATACAAATATTTCAACATAATTTGCAAATAATATCTACTAAAAGCAATTGTTTATTTCATATTTTCTTTAGTGCTAAGTTTGTGTAATATTTTTATCTTATTAATAACAATTCTATTGGATATTTGTATTTTATATAATATTGAAAGAATATATTTACTGTTAAAGCATAAATGCTAAGCTAAATATTTTAAATGTAATTTTCATGCACTCAAAAAGCAGAGATATAATTGTAGATACATTATAGTATGTTGTTTACGAAAATTGTATTCAAAGTATTGTTAAAAGTTTGAAATATTATAAAGGGAAAAACTTAGTGATATTGGTAAATTTTGTTATGTGCCATATTTTTACATTGTACATGTATTATGAATGTGTGCTGTTAGTTTTTAAGGGCTAGTTTCCCTTATTAACATTGATTTTGTATTATTTATAAACAATAAAAATTTTGTAAAATTAAAGGTTCCATTAATAATAATCGTTCAAATTAAGATATTATAAATAGTAGTAGTAATAAACAAAAATATATAACAATTTAATTGTCACTTAATAATAAAAAATACAATAAAAATTCAACAACATAATGACGGACTAGTAATATTTTACTAACTACAAAATGGTATTTATACTACTTTTCGATTTTATAGAATCGTTGTACAAAATCTGTTAAACTGAACACTTGCCCCGGACCTGTACCGCTATCCATATTGATGTATTCATCCAAATTATTTGTGGCTACTGAAATTTAATTGTAGGTTGTTGTAGTAATACAGTTAATAATCACGAACAGCATAAGATATCTATCTCTACTGGATAAAGTTTTACTACTACTGGATGATTTTTTTTTGTATATTAAAGATCATTCTATTAAAAAAACAACACCTTTTATAAAATTTTGTCAAACATCACTTGGTTCGTTTTTTAAACAATCAATTGCTTTATAAAGGTTCATATTTAAAGAATGTATAAATAATTTAATTTAGGATTCACATTTTCAAAGCTGATTTGACCACCCAGATTGGCTTGATATTTGGGTAATAACTCAAATTATTATGGGATTATGTGTCCAAATTTAATAACATATTACTGACCTTATTCAAATAATTATAAAGTGCTTAGTCAAATTTAAAAAATCGAGACAAGACAAAGAGACAAAAGCGAGACAAGCCAGATCCACTGATCCACGAGATATAGGAATTCATTTGGACAAAATAACATACTAAAAGCCAAACATTTTGTTTTGTCCAAATGCCTGGCACTATTTTGGTATATAAGTATTTGTAATATGTTATAACTTTATCCAAATTCTACCTTCTATTACTATTCGTATTCGTATGATAAAAGAAGCAACATACAATATTTAATACATGTAGATTTTTTAGTTTTCAAGCAAATTGTTTAATTAAAAGTCAATTGTAAAGTAAAGTAAATTGAATCTTATACAGAATAATTAATACTTGTATAATTTTTAATCATACTGTCATATTTATAAAAACTTGTAAATATGTTAAGTTAAAGAATATTGTGTAAATGTGTCAAACAGAACTTACCTGATGTACATATAGCAGGGTAAGCCGGTGGTGGTTTTATCCAAGTGCCATCTGGTCTTTTCATATGGCGTCTGTCAGAAGCAAAATGTTGCAGAAATTGCTTTGCTGGTACAACACGAAATAATCTGCAAATACACATCAATAATCGTAAAGTGTATGTTGCATACGTATACAAAAATTTAAACAATAAAGCAGAATAGAAATTTTTAATTACCTATGGAAGTCGGATTTCAATACTTGATCAGTACGAAAAGTTTCTGTAACATATTTGTGAAAGAATGTAGGGAATGGCAATTCAGAATCCAGGTCATAAACCAAGCAAGATTTACTATCCAAAGAGTATAAAAATATTACGTGGTAATCCTGAAAAAAAAGATCAGATTATAATGACATCAAAAAAATTTTAGTCCCAGTTCCGCAGTGCCCCTATTGCGACACTTCAACCAATGCATATTATAAACATGATAAAATATATTTAATATAATAATGTAGGCTTACCCATATTACAAGACGATCTTCTTCTCGCCCTGCCCTTTGTTTCCATAGTGGTACAGTGCGGCACTGATTAGAAATAAAAACAACATAGCATCTATCCAGTTCTCCTGGAATCCTTAAAGATATATCTTGGCATAGTTTCCATACGTTTTCCTCGCTGCAGTATGTGAAAAGTAAAAAAAAAACAAACCAAGTCAATAAAGGATAATTATTATTACAAGATTATTCTAAATAAAAGCAAAAAACAGGAAATAATCTTACCAATAACAAGACACATACGAACAGTCTGATGGTTTCGGAAATAAGGTCTTTGCAGATTTATCACCCCTAAAATTATTTTCATTTTTAGCAAATTGCACTTGTGCATTGACCGACATTTTGACAATTTGGCGGATTTTTTAAATAGTATTGCCATATAATACAATAAAAATATCCTCTTTTTACATGAATTTGTGCCAGCGGCAAAAATTATCTGCGAATGAATTCAATGTTGATTAAACAAATTACAATTTGTTTGTGTATTTTTTCCTTCATTAAAATTATGGATTTCAGTTTATAAAATTTTCATGCAACGGAGTAACACTGCTTAAAGAGGTAGACTCCGTGTATTAAAAGTGCCCTTAAAACTCATATAATGTGCAGCGTCAGTATATTTTACTTGTTTGTTCTTTAATGGCTCAATTATCAATACATGTCAGACTCAGGGATAACATTCCGCATGCTTTTCGGAATTCAATATTAAATTACAGATTTTGTGATCACACAAACAATTTCAGCATGCGTTCGTCGAAATTGAATGACGACGAAATTCTTTACTATTTTTATTTAATAAAGCATTTCATCTCAACAACCCCCCTCTTCGTTTGTTTTTACAGTAATTATCATTTAAAACCGGAAATATCTTACATGAGTCTATAGCATTTACCATAAGTTGCCCCTTTTTGGAAACGCAGGGGAATGAATATCATTACGTACGCCCCGGGTTGCCGTACACCCTGTGTACCGCAACGACACACCTGACACCGAGACACCTCTCTTCCCGCGACCCCTCTTCCATGAACGCATCCAGAGCGGCCCTGGAGAAAGCCCACTCGGTGTGTCCCGTCCTGGGATCCCTCTTGGCTTCACCGTGGTGGCTCAAGCCTGGTGCTCTCCTCCTGGGATCCCTCTTGGCTTCACCGTGATGGCTCAAGCCACGGTTACTAAGCCCTCTCACCACGTAAGTAAGTTGTCCCCTGTCGTACTACTGGAACTACTGCTTATGAATCTTTTGTTAATCCAATTCCACCAAGTGAAATCTCGCATTGTCGCCATTACAACATATAAAATAAGGATACCAGCTACAGACACAGTGCCTCTTTGAAAGTATTTAATATAATGGTTAATTTAATGTGGGTAATAAGAAATTACTGGCATAACGAATTAAAGTAAAAAATACGTATCTCAAAGACTATGGTGATATTATACGTATTGGTGTTTCTATAAATCTTTACTTTTTTCGAAGGCATATTATACTTACTTATTTACATAATCGGAAATACAGCTTACATACTGAGTTCACTCATATTTTCATACTGCTGCTCATTCCTCGTGAGAGAACATAAACATAATATACCTGCGATAAAAATTCATACTTATTAGGGTATTTGACATTTTGTTTATTTTTTTTTATTTTATACTTCATGACTTGTTAAAACACATTACATAAATATTTCTAGAAATTAAGCAGTATTAACAACAACAAATAATATTAAAGTTTGAGTTATTACAATCGCGCCTAAAATAGTGCAAACTGTCATTGCGGCGCAACATAATTAAATTGACGTCAAACGCAAGTGACAAAAGTGTAAACACTAGGCAGTTACGCTAGAGTTTACTTGCCAGGGACGTCATCTGAGTTTCAACCGATCACAAAATGTTTTTGGCGTTGACAAATAATTGCTACTTTATTTCGCAAATTTTACAATAAATATGCATTTTTTTATATAAAACAGACTTGTATATGGTTAATTATTATCTTATTTAATATGATGACTATAATTCGTCGTATACTTTTGATAGTCTCAAATAGCCTATTTATGCAAAGTTACATTGTTGCCGATAACTACCACGCTGTCACAAAATGGGGTAAATAGCAAATCTGTTTACGGTAAATGTCTGATTAACAGTAATATCGGCATGTTTCAGTTAGTATTTCTTGCAGACACGGCAAACATGTTAATTCTAAAATGGCAAAGAATAAAATACATAGGCAACCACATAGAGCCTAAGTAAATAATACATAAGTTTTAATGTAGTTGGTAAGTTTTGTGCAATAAAAATGTTAATGGGGTATTTCGATATTCAATTTCTAGCAACATTATATTTCGAGACCGTAGCGCCGCGCCGCTGGGCGCTGACAACGGACTTGAGTCACTTGAGTGAGTGGTGGCGTTAACTGTACGACTACGCCGCGCTGGAACCTCAAACCCACAGACTATAATATAGGTTGCTATACACGATACGTAGTTTCGAATTTGGTGGACCGAAATCGCTAATTTATCTAATCATCTAATAGTTCAAAATATCATTTCAGATCGCGGGCACAAGCCTATGGTTAGATTTTTGAAGTA
>LUGF01039966.1:173864-186437 GCA_001625245.1 Calycopis cecrops
GCACAGCTGTCACTTCACGCCGGTCTCGTGTAAGCGAGAGGTACCTCCCCGGTCGTGCCGGCCCAATTCGGCTGCATGCAAGCATACAGCGTGGCACTACCTCTTACTAAAAGTTGAGATGTTTTCTCTAGTAGTACATATAACTCAATGACTATGTAAGTGTACATTATTAATATTTACGTGATATTAATAATTATCTACTAAAAAAAAGTTAATAGCATATCCAGATAATGAGGGAAGTTTAATTGTTATGGCAGCCATAATAATTACCTGTCAAATATGCAATATATACAATACACCTGACGTATAGTGCCACAAACATTTCTGACCCGGTTGTGGCGGCGCTCTTCTGACAAGAGTGACAAGTCTTGTCTAATTAAGTATTGCCATTAAATGATATTATATAAACGACAAGACAGCGGACACGAGTTAGTTCCAATTTCGGCCGCGCGTAAAGTTATCTTGCGCGCACTCTAGTCTCCATGTTTCACAGTCCATAGACGGAATAGAACTATAGACAATAAATTAATAGTTTGACCATTGACTTTGTTCATTCATTTCAAGTACCTATTTCAAAGTTTGTGAGTTCACTATAATTGTCGATGGTAATATGGCCAGCAAGTTACAGGCAATAGTTTAGAAGCCAAACTTTTCTTTATTTGCTTCAAATTTCTTTTCACATTGGCAAAAAGTTGGGCGGTGCGTTGTCCTAGGTTTCGGCCGGACTAGCGTATCGTCCGGACTTTAAAAATTTAAACTTTCTACTGTACCTTTATTGTTATCTCATTTGTCACACAACATAAAAGTTTACAAGATGACCCGTAAGTATTGCATTAAGATTTCAAGTCAAGAATCAAAATTATGTTTAATACCTATGTAATGCTTTTATATTGGTGATCCCACTTGATTTAAGTGTTGAAATTTCTTGTAAAACTTTCGTAGAATGTTCTCGATGTGTGTAGGTGTATGACAACATTTTGTGACGCCTCAACCTCATTATGTAAATTGACCCCTTGTGTTTTGAAGATACTAAATAATATAAAAAAAACAGATATTGTTTAATGAATTCCTTCCATGTAAAAGAAAAGGATCGTAAAAATAAATATTGGTTATCCTTACAGGGGGTAACCAGCGTGATTTAGCTCGTGCTAAGAATCAGAAGAAACAACAAGAACAACAAAAAAAGAAAAATGCTAGCGAAAAAACAGGCATGTCATTACAAGAGAGGAAACACAGGTTGGTTTGTTGTCATTTTAAAAAGTGTGTAAATAATTAGCAAAAACTTGGAAAGGGTCCAAATTCATGGACTTCAATATTATCGATACACTGAAGCCCCACAGGTACCTACAAAATTTTTATGTATTATAGCTTGTTAGTAATTAAACATTTGATAAGTACCATATGTTCACCTATGCATACTGTTTAGTGCGTCTAACTCGAGTTATGGGATTTTACCTAATCAAAATCTAACTAAGCTTGTAAAAAAGTTTTAAAATAATCTTGTACATGTATTTAATTTCAAATTATAATTTTATTTTTGCCAGATATCTCTGCTGAATGCATTGTATAATGATTTATGTTATTGAGTAAAGCTGCTCAATGCCAGGCCATGGCCCATGAATAAGTTTTAGCTGGCCTGAGCTGTATAAGTAAATGATACAGAGACAAATTTTGTCAGATATCAAATTCGGTCTGCAGCTCACCATTAATGTTCAGAATCTTCAGTTTGGCAAGCTTGTTAAACTGCCTTGTTATAGAGATGTAGGTGTATATTCTAAAATATAGGTGATAATTGAGGAACCTTTGGTAATGATGCAATTGTTGTATTCCTATTAACTATTAGCACCATGCCTTTATAAAGACGGGTTTATTCAAGGTCAGTTGACAAGTCAGTAGCAGCACTACACTGACTTTACAATACTCATGTGAGACCATACAAGTCAGGGTTGTTTTTTCTGTAATTTAGAGCTAGTTACTTTTGTATACATAATCATAGATTTGAAAATAAAATTATTTGATTGACAATGTAGCTCTAACAACTACTGTACATCAATATTTTACTGAAACTTCAGCGATTCGAATATGGTGATTTATAGAAACTTCAGTGAGTTTTTATTGCAATCCATTTAGGAGTATCTTTGAAATACACTTGTAGCAACATTTAAGTGCTGCTGCAATGGTTGGGATAACTATTTTGTTATTAGTCTAGGCTTAGACAGTGAATATTTTGTTATTAGTCCATGCTTAGACAAAGCAATCTTCATGAATAAAATATGAAATAACCATATATTAAATAATATTCATATTTGCATTGGCCCACAACTAGAAAAAAACATCTTTGAAGTATATATGGTTACAAAACTTAGCATGACTTCTTCCTGGTGTTCTATTATTCTTTTTAGTGAGACATACATGTATATAAGGTGAACTAGAAATGAAACAATATTTTTTTCTTAGTGTATGTTATAATTTACAGAGATGCAGAGTTAATGAGAGAAAAACAAAAAAAGAAGGAAGAGCAACAACCGCCAGCTCAAAAGCAAGGAGTGTAATATTCTATTCAGCATTAAAATATATTGTTGAATATAGTATTTAAAAAACTGAATAACAGTATTCCAGCTTTGGTGCTGAATGATTTATTGGACAAGTGATATAAATGCAAAGTTAATTGCTATTTCCATAGAATAATTAGTTAAAAACATCTAATAAACTTCCCATAAACATTTATGTGTTTTCATTGTTGTTATGTGTAAGCAATAATTATATAATAAGTATGATCTGATATGTTAATAGAAATGGTTTAATACAAATGAAATATCTAATTCTTAGCATTTATGAAGTCTTATTTGACTGAATAGATTGTATGTATAACACAAATACACATTTTTTGTACAATAAATTGTAAAAATGAGGGCTGGTTTTATTTTGGCCAATATTATTCTGATAATGAAATATATTTTTATCATTGATGATCTAGAATCTAAATCAAAGAACAAGGTTTTTCCGTATTTTTTATTTATCCATACTTTGCATGACATGAAGTAAGACTTACACCTAATCTTATATCAAGAAAGAATGCCCTTCTATAAATAATAAAACATTTGCTAAGTACCTAAATGTAATATATTACATTGCACATGGGGTAGGTCTGATACATTATACTGAAGTGACCACTAACTTCGGGCAAAGATATAAGGCCCATTAGAGTTGGCAAAGCGCTCAAACAACAGTTATACACAATATGAACATTTCACATTAAAATTAAATTTAAGATGTTCAAGAATCAGGTCTTCAGATCAGAAATAAATAAAAATTTCAAATAATTTAGATAATAGTATAACAGCAAAACATTTACATATTATGAATAACGAAAAGTGCCTATATAAATATTATGTAAAAATTATTTTCCTATGCAAGAATTATAGAAAATCTGTTAAAAAATGAAATATGCACAATGTAAAAGATAGTAAGTAGTGATATATTATAAGGTTTTCTGTCTTCAACTCTTGATCATTGTTTTGTTCAAGTTTTGGAGGGTTTGTAAAGTAAGATTCTTATACAACACAACATTATTAAGATGATCACAATTATGATATTATGATCATCCTAATATTGTGGTTAAATTCTTTGTTCTCTAGTAGAACAACCACAAAATGTGGGAAATTAATTAATATGTTACAAATAAATTATTGAATAATACTGGGTAATATTCTATGAACAGTTATAACAAAATAAATTACCTTTTATACAATTCAATTAACACAACAAAACTATAACAAAAAAGCAATGAATTTTTTTTGGTTGAAATTTAGTTACTTCACAAGTCATTTGGTATTCTGATATTACAACATAGTGGATTGTTTTTGTAGGGCTCTTAAAAGTAGACGTTATTGGCCATCTATGAATAGGGTATTACTTTTATAAATCCATAAGTAGTTAAACATCGTAGGGCAAAATATAAATATTAAAACAGAATTAAACTTTGGTAATTTGTGATAAAGTACATTATTATTAAAAAATATTCTTATTTTCTATAATATCAAGATTCCTGCCATCTTAGTAGATACTACACGGACGCGGTAAGTTGCGACCTGGCAAGAATGCGAAGAATGCTCTCTAGAACGGCACTTCACCCGATATCGCCATATTAGGGCGACATCGGGTAATGCGGGGGTAGAGAGTGGGGAATGGAATTTTTGCCAGGTATTAGGTAATATATGCCTTATTATTACAATAATGGAGATTATTTTTTTTTTGAGTTCAAGGTTATCAAGACCTACTAAGCAGTTTATAAAAATAAAAATAGCAATATAATTATAATTAAGATTTTTCAATGCACTTGGTATTCCTGCTTCTTATTAGAATTACAAAATACGACATACCTATATTATTAATAGCCTACACCTATATTAGGCAGATTTTTTTATAAAAAAATATTTAAGTACAAGTTTAATTAAGTCTGACAAAGAAATTAATAGAATTGTAAAAATCACATTTCATCAACTATTATAATAATGATGGGGTTAAGGTTAGTAATTGCATCTTGTGCTTGTTTACTACAAGTTAACTAGTTTGAAATGAGGAAGCAGTCATTAATTTCCATTAACTAGGGATTTATTAATATGTTCTTTTCTTTGTCTATAAAGCTCTTCAGCTAAACCTTGTATAAATGGATGTTTAAATTTACCATAGGTGGATGTAAAGAATTCTTCTAGTTTTTTAGGAGCATTCTCCCGTTTTTCATACTCAAATGCTTGAAGAATCATATCATATCTGTCCAAGTCCTTTGTGAAATTGGCTTCTGGTGAACTTTGATTTTCATATTCCTGAAGAGGAAATAAAAATTATGAATTTTTCTGCCTAATAAATATTTTACAAGAGCATCCTTTTAATAAATGTACTTATTAAAACATATTTATTTAAATGTTAATATTTAGATACTTTTAAATAAACATCAATATGATCATCATCAGCCTTTATCGGCCCACTGATGGGCATAGCCTCCTTATATTAAGTGAAGATGACCAATCTCCTGTTAAATAAATACATTTATTTCATAATCTATAAAATTTACTATCAGTTTTAATGATCACAAAAAATAGTTATGGAACGAGACATTACAGGGCCACCAGAGGGTGGGTCTCGAATAACATACATACATACATACATACATATGGTTTTTCTTAATAAAAAATTTAATATCCCAAGTGGGCTAAATTAGGACATATGAGAGATTTTGATGCTCAATTTATTTGTTGTCATCTTTTGGCGGGGAGAGTTAAGGCTACACAACGATGTTATGTGGGGGGAAAGGATGAATGTATTACTTGAACGCTCCGCTCCAACGTTATGGACAAATAAGAGGAGGAATTTGGAGTCTTTTTAGTAATTATCTACATCCAAGATTATCTGCTCAACCAGTAGCAACACAAGTGCATTGTCCCTCTTTTCTATCCGAAGTCTTAAAATCACACAAAATATTATACAGGGTTAGTTTTTGGTCACCGGCCAAATTTTCAAGTTTGGTTCGGAATCAATAACACTTTCAATTTATGAATAAAAAAAAAATAAAAATAATTAGATTCAATTACAATTAGACGATAGTAAAACACATTGTTGGAATTATGTTTATTTCTTTATTTTAAAATTTGGCTGGTGACCAAAAAGTATAATATGTATATAAAGAGGAAGCTCTTTAATACTTGCCTATTACCTATAGGTACTGACCTACGGCTGCCAAACTTGGGCTTTAACCCAAAAACTGCAAAATAAACTTATCACCACCCAGAGAAGTATGGAGAGGAGCATCCTTGGATACAAACGAATTGACAAAATCCGTGCATCTGACCTACGCAAGATCACCAAATTCGAGGATGTTATCAGGAAATACAAGATACTGAAATGGCGTTGGACTGGCCATATATTAAGGCAAGCAGTGGAAAGATGGGCAAAAACACTTACGGAATGGATACCAAGATATAAAATCAAAAGATGAAGAGGAAGACAACTTAAAAGATGGTCAGATGATATTAAAAATGTTGCTGGTACACTCTGGCTAAGAACAGCCAGATGTAGAGAAAAATGGAAGAAGTTAGAGGAGGCCTATGTGTCAACAGGACACACTGATAGTGAATAACGGTTCTGATGTGTGAAATTTTATAGAATTAAGGAAAATTATTGTAAATCATAATAAAGGCTTTTGTATTTGTATTTGTATTGGTGACCAAAAACTAACCCTGTATGGCTATCATTTCATAGCAGTATTAACTATTATGCAGTACCTATATGGCTTACGAAATCTACATTACTAAGAATTACAAATTTATGTAACAGATAACACAAGCTTACTACAATTCTTTAGGTTATTTAGTCAAATATATCTATCATTTAGAATTTGTTATACCTTGTATAATTCATACATTCTGTCCCCAGCAATACCAGTAAGTTCAGATATAGTTTTCATTGCCTCATCTTCTCTTCTATGCTTTTCTTCTGGTGATACACCACAATGAGGAGTTATGTCTCCCACAATACATTCAGCTAAGTCATGTACTAATGCTGTAAAAGAAGATCAATAATTCAATTTATCTTATCCAAACTACTATACCTAAGAACTTGAAAATTGGGGGTTCCTTTGATGTGAGCATTAACAAAGGATTTTTAGAAATTCAATCATTAGGGGGGACACTACATACAATTTATATAGAATGTCAGTGATTTCTTCCAAATTAAACAAGTCCATAATATTGTATAAAATTTCTATCTCACATTTATCTTCGTATACTAGGAAATTATATTATGTATAATTAAAAAATATTGATGACCTAACTATGACTGCCTTAATATTGATGAAACAGCTCATGGACAGAGCTAAGGGCCTGATTACAATGTTCTCATAAGAAACATTAGGGCTGTGGCTGTGGGAGGAGTCTGGTGTTGTGTCAGATGGAGTTGAGGCCTTAGTTGATACTGGACCCTTTGACCTAGACACCATGAGGCGTTGATGATTATTTGAGCTGATTTTTTTCTATGTTTAGATTCCCTTTTACTGCTCTTGTAATAAATTGCCATCTTGTGACTCATGAATCGAACAATATAAAGTTATTAGGTATTAAAAAAGGTTTTCTGTTATCGTCATTATCGGTCATCGAGTTAAAGAGGACTAATGAAAGTCAAGGTCCCAAAAATTGTATGTTACTTACCTATTTGTAAGCATTTGAATCGATCTAAATTTGTAGGATTGTTCTCTTCCGTCAGTAAGAAAGTCATCATACCCATGCGGTACATATGGCCTGCAATTGATTCACAATCATCAATGTCGCATTTCAACCAGCCTGTTCTTTTCACGTGCTGTAAATGAAAATGTTTTAATAATTCACGGAATTTGATAGGAGTGTTCATTATTTAGCTATAAAATGCTAATTAAAAAGCTTAACTTACCTTTAAACGCCCAACAAGCTCTAAAAATTCAAGGATTTTCGTATTTTCTAATTGTAAGACCATCTTGTAATCAAGGTTTTCACAAATTTATCACTAAATTTTACACATAAAATTACAATTTATCATAAAGCTCAAATAGCACTAAACTTTAAAGCAACTGACAGGGTTTGCTTTTGTTAATTTATCTAAAAATTAAAGGAAAACACTATTTTAATATCATGTTACAAATACGTCTGAGAGTCCTTTCAAAATATCAATGAATGAAATATGAATTAATGAATTGTGAATATGAATATTGACTTTTGAAATATCAATGAATTTTGTCACGAACTCACGTCAAGTGTCAACTGTCAACTGCTAATTGTATTTGGCGCCACTTAATTTATTTTTCTCATCTCTATAATATTTTTTTATTTATATCGTTTTATCATTTTTCGATCTTATGTTCACAACTTACCTATATAGTTTGTGAGTACCACCATAAATCATAATGTTATTTATATATTATATTTTTTTACTGAAACCACTTGTTATGCCCGCACTACACATACAAATTTACAGATGTCATTATTTTATATTAGTTTGCCATATTTACGATAGATGTCGTTTTTAAAGCTTGTTTGCTGTGCTCATTTTTCCTGATGGCCAGCTCACAGCTGATCCCAAGATGAATCGTGGATATGCAAATGATTTCGCTCCTCCACCCAATCTTCCTCTAAAATCAGCGGACCCTTGCACTATCTCTTATTATTGCTCTAATTTTTAAGATTGCTGAGGTCTCGCTAAAAAGCGAAATATTAAGTCTCGCATTAATAATAATAATAATAATAATATTCATTTATTTCAGATTTCATAAATCCATATTTTGTTAGTAGGTATAGCTTAATTCTATGTTAGTAGTTACAAATTACAATATATTATTATGAACCTTATTCCATTTTTTTCCAAGTGTCACTTTCTAAATTATCAACGAACACTTCTAGAACACTGTTGGTACTATGCCTGACACGGTGCATGACGGAGGCAATTCTTTTTCGCAGAACAGCTGAAAAGCCATCAGTGCGTGCCTCCGCAAACATACCCGAAGCACTACAGTATCTCGGCAAGCCCAACAGCATTCTAAAAATGTTGTTGTACTGGACTCGGAGACCATTTATCGCTCTTTGTGTGTAGTGTGACCACAAACTGCAGGTGTAAAAGGACTGGCAGTACGCCTTAAACAACGTCACTTTTACATCGCGCGAGCATTGAGCAAACCTTCGGGCAAGCATGTTACCACGCACCGCCAGTGACCTCCTCTCCCTCTCAATATCCATATCATCGGAGAGATTCTCCGTGACCCAGTGACCCAGATACTTAAATTGTGAAACTCTTTGAAGCGGAACGCCATTAAGGCTCACTGTAGGAATAAAACCCACTTTGCAACCACGAGCCTGAAAGAGGAGCAAGTTGCTCTTTTTCTCATTGTATCTGAGTCCATGTGTCTCGGCGAACCCCTCGCAGATCTTGAGAAGTTTTCTGACTGCACTGATTGAGGGAGCCAGCAAAACCATGTCGTCAGCGTAACTAATGTTGTTTACTGCTTTGCCACCTATGTAATACATCCTATTGCTGTAATTGAACAGGGTAGAGGGAATAGGTCGTTGAAAAGGCAAAATTGTCTCTGTGGACGGAACTGCTGACACGTTAATATCGAAGGAGATGATTAAAAGTAAGAGGTAGGTCCATGCATTGCAGCCGAAATGGTACAGCATGTTCGGGGAGGTTGGTGCGGTGTCCCATAGTATGGGAGGAGGAAAGGCGGGCAACAGAACAACAATAATTGTACTGATGTCTAAAGGCGGTCGGTAGACAACACAAGGCTCTGAATGCTCGTTTGTCCTCCTGTACTTTAGCAAAAGATGACAGTCGGGTCGCATAATTCGCTTTCATTGATGAAATTCCATCGCCACGCCATTTTTATTTCAAACGCGAGTCCACGTACGATTAATATGACGGGCAGCCGGCAGCGCGTACTATGAATCGTAAATCAGTGATACCGCTATGTAAATTTAAATTCAACCTCCACCTCTGGCTGTTAGTGAAAATGTGAGAGTCCTTGCCGTCGGTCCACCAATTAGACTTAGCTCCAAAATGAACGTTTCAATCCGTTTAATTTCAAACAAACTTTTATTCGATGTGCCCCAAGTTGGAATCAGTTTTAATAACTTTTATATTTGCTAGTGAAGATAATAATTATTGTTATAATGTTAGCGATATTAATTCTTGTTAGTGCAGGTAAGGGTTTTTAATTTTCCTAATTCAAGATTATTATTTAGGCTTACTTTCCTTACTTTCAATTAGGTTTACTTAGGTCCTACTGGTTCACACAGCATGTTCGTGCTAATCTCCAATTATAGCACAGACCCGACTTTAATTAACGTTTGCAGTGATAAAAGTTTATCTTACTTTATTCTGGATTTTATTTAAGTGTATTTATTATTACTTATTTTTTCTGCCCTATCATTTCGATCAGTTCGTATTTATATATTTTGTGGTGGCTATCAAAAAAGGCCTCACATAATTTGAAACTAAAAACATGAATTAAAACCGTTTTATTCATTAAAAATTTTTTGATTGTTTATAAGTATATGTTTGGAAATTTTTATTGCAAATAAATATTTTGTCACAATAGCGTCTAATAAGATTTAGAACCTATTTAAGTCAGAGCTGCAAACTCCCACTTTTATACTATAAGGGGCAAACAAGCAGTCGCAGTCATTTGATACCGAGACCCATATACATCCATTTAGGTGTTATACAGATGCACCGAAAACTCACATAGTATCATGTACCTCGTACTAACGACTGATAAAAAAGACTAAAAAATGTGTGACCACGAGGTATATAAAAGTTTTTTTTTTCTATTTTGGCATCCCTTTATTTCCTACTAAGGGACGTCATCTGATTAGGATGAGCATACTAGTCCTTATACTATTCCACCGCCAGTAAATTTCATGATAGGTATACTTTAGGGGGAAAAGTATCAGATGGGTTTGAGCTTTAACAAAGTAATTTTAATAATACTTAGTTTACATGTTTATTATGTTGTTGTATGAAAATGTGTAATTAATTCATGAGTCTATTTACTTTAGATGAACTTTATATATATTATACAGTCTTGAGGTGACCATTAATTGAAGATTAGTAATATATTATAATATTATTTTTCATCGATACTTATCTATATAGAAATTATAAAATATATATGTAAAAATATGTCTATTGTCTAAATATTTTATATATTTTGTTGTACTTGTATTTCTTTCTTTTATTATATCTCTTGAAAAAAAAAACATTAAAAAGAGAAAAAATATTAGGTGATATCTACAAAATACTATTAATAAGTTTTTATGTATAATATTTAAATATAATTAAGGATTTGGGCGTGTATCATTCATTTAATAACGACACATATTTGTTCTTCTATTTACTATGCAGCTAAAAGTGTGACATGACGAGAGACGAAACTAAACACGCCGAGTAAGCCCACATTGCATAGCTATGTAATCGTGATGTGTGGCGCTCTATGGGAGGTCCATTTCTTTTTTTTAAAAACTATACTGACGGAAACCAGTGCAGCTTCATCGATATGGGAGACACGTTATAGGAAACGGTTTGTTATTGTGTTCGAAAGGGGGACAGACATGCTCTTTTCCGCATATGGGAGAGTTGCATCCCGACACTGGATTTATAATAGTTAGGTATACTATTATTATCTTTACTGAGGAGGGGGAGCAGCTCATGCGCGGCAGCTAGAAGTGGAGATTGAGGAGTTCTATGTCTGGGGGAGAGGGTCTATATTCCGCTGTAGATGTCTTAAATCTCCTGCTGCCGATGATGATGATGATGACGTAATATGCATTTATCTACCGTATTTAAACCGTAAAATCTGTCGATTTTCACAGTTGTCTAGCAGGCTCAAATTAAAATAATTAACCTTTTTCGCGCATTTTATTTATGCCATTTAGGACCACCAACGTTTCTCCATCCCATTGTAAGAGGTAGTGCCACACTGCTTGCATGCAGCCGAATTAGGCCGGCACGACCTGGGAGGTACCTCTTGCTTACACGAGACCGGCGTAAAGTGACAGCTGTGCTGTCGCGTTTAGAGCGGCGTGTAAGTAGCCGGTGGCCCATGGAGGTGGGAAGAAAAAGGAGGGCAGCGCATCTATAGCATAGAGGCTACTCTATGTGGAATGTCTATGGGCGTAGGTAGTCATGAAAATGCCTCCGATTGCTCGTTTGCCCATATGTCATGAAAGAAATCCATTCGGAGAACATGGCGGTTATTAGCAATTTACCATTTACATGGTTTACTTGTTATTTAGTACAGTTAAATTCGCCGTAGACGCACCATTACTAACGGGTCGTATGAAATTTCCTTCCGAACCGGATTTCTGCAATGTGGAAATTTTTTAAAATGTTTGGCATCTCTCTCTTTCTTTTTGTGTGTGCGAGCCTGCGTGCGTGTGTGAAAAATGTGTATAATGATAAGTTTAAATTGTTTTAAGCTTTCACGATTTGTATTCATATTTATATACTGTAAACGGGACTTAATCGCGTTATAAAATCGAAGTATTTACCTCGACTCTCGACGTAATGCAACGGCCGCGTTGTGGTCACGAGTAGACTCAGTCTACTCTTTTACTTTTGTTTAGAGTATATAAAAATGATAGGTTTTTTTGTTTGGCTGTAATGTTTTGTCAAGTTTATAATTACACGTGTCATACGCATCTGTATGTATTGCTTATTGGTGGACGCCTCATTATCATCAGCCTCTATCCTTCCACTGCGAAAAATTCTTACTCTTATATTATTTAAGCTTAATTATTAATAATTTTTGTAATTTATGTGTTTAGTAAGTAGTAATACCAGGCGTCCGTCACTCGCTCGAGGTCACGCGTTTTATACCTACGGCTCGGGATATCTTCGAAGATATCGGCGACACAGGGCCGTCGCACGCTCGCGCATTCTCATAATATTGTGCACTGTACGATTTTCGCGTTTAGTAAAAAATGCCGAAACCAAGTAACAATTGTGAAGTGCATGGGTATAAAAGAAAAAAAAACATTGAAAATCGTACCGCGTTTA
>LUGF01039966.1:187055-197197 GCA_001625245.1 Calycopis cecrops
ATGTGTTAGATACCTATTTATTATTATACGTAATATATTTCCAAATACTTACTTTTTCAAATACTTATTCAAGTTTCTACCTGTTTATTAATATCGAGTAAAGAATGCTTAAACATTTGTACGGGAGCCCATGTTTGATATTTACTTAATTTTTATTTAATTATTATTTATTCTGTGAAAATTTCAGCGTTCTAACTACGCACGGTTTATAAGATACAGCCTAGTGACAGACATACAGCGGAGGCTTAGTATAGGGTCCCATTTTTACTTTTTAGGTACGGAAACCTAAAACATACATGTATTGTTTAAATAAATATTATGTAGGGTACCTACTACGTACATAGGTACTTATTTTTTCTACTACCTACCCGTTGCTTTTTTTATAGTACCTATAGGGGACAAACGATCAGCCGGAGCCAAAAAGAAGTCCATTAAAATTCAAACTTTTTTATTATCTAAGTACTATTTATCCGTTTTTGTTTGTGCTATGGATTATTCCATCTAAAAACATCTTTAGTTTCATACTGAATAATGTATATACGTCTATTAAACTAATTCACGAATAAAAATTATTAATATTTCACAATATTTGTTGAATATTACTAAAATCATGTTACTACCAACCCTTGCGCTTTTGTTTTATGACGTGTTTGCACGTAAGCCATACAATCTGCATCTCTATGCAAGCGTAAATAAGGTGCATTTTTCTTCCCTGCGAACATGAGCGAGATTTTGTAGGTAATTATAGCGGTAGGTATTGACACTTTTGTATGGGAGTGAAGTATCTGTTAAGTTTATTAATCTGTGGTAATACTAAGCCAATAGGTGCGTCGTAATCTAAAAAGATTGCGCACCCCTGGTTTGTGCTATATCTAAATCATTCTCAAATCTCCTTCAACACACACAAACAATTTCGTCAAAACCGGTCCTGTCGTTTAGGAGGAGTTCAGTGACATATATTCACACACACACCCACACACACACACACACACACACACACACAGAGACTAGAAATATATATTATAAAGATAGAGATATATTATCTATTGCAGCTCAAGCTGTAAAGTGGGACGCCCCCGCGCCCTATGACCCCGTGTGGCTCGCGAGCGTGCAGCTGCATGACCCAGTGAGAGTGGACAACGAAACCCGGTTCTGGACTTGGGTTAGCGAGCGGGACGTCGAGTTTAAATTATTCACGAGGTATCAATATATAAAGTATTGTATGTATAATTATAAGTTAATGGAGCTAGGTAATTATTAAATTCTTGTATGGTCATCGATTCTCTATAGCAGTCTTTCCCAAAGTGGGCGATAACGCCTCCTTGTGGGCGCCAGATGCTCAGAGCGGGGCGGTAAGAAACCAGAAACGACATAATGGTCTTTGAATATCAAGGTCTAATAACTAATAAAGGGGCGATGCGAAGTAACAGATTTTCAAAGTGGGCGTTAGACGAAAAAGTTTGGGAACCTGTGCTCTATAGGCATACCTAAAATGCAATAGCAAATTTCAGACTTTTTGGATATCTGGAAGTTGTTAAAATTTAATTCAAATTTTTTAGGTTAGACGATATATTCTAGTCTAGGTCTCTATGTTAAGAATGTTTTAGGTAAAGTTATTTATAAAATATTTAAATGGTAAAAAAATATATTTTTATATACTAATAACAATCTAGGTCTCTATGTTAAGAATGTTTTCGGTAAAGTTATTTATAAAATATTTTAATGGTAAAAAAAATATATGTTTATATACTAATAACAAAATACTAAGGGCGCCATTTATTGTTTGCATTAAAATTAATTCGAAAATTTCAAGTGTTGAGCGGTCAACAAACAGACAAAGAATGTATTAGCTGTTGAAATGTGTTCTGTTATAGATTCTAAGTATACACAACCAACTTTATTTCGAATATCTCCCATGTATAGACATTTCACCCTCTTTAACATTACTATATGTGTAGATACGTAAATAATGGCTGGAAAATATCCCTGAGGTAAAACCCCTTAAAACAAAAAGAACATTTTCAGAAAGTTCCTGCGTTGTACTGAAGTTTAAGACGAATAGAGATAAATAATAATACAATACTATAATTACTCTATTTTTTCATAGTTCGATAGTAATAATTTTTCGCTTTGCTACATATTATGATGTCCATCTCGCTAATTTCATGAAAAGCGGACATTTTCATGAAGTCGAAAATGGTATTGGATGACAAGAACTGTAAAAATAACGGCCTCTTATTCGATTATCGAAGTGCTCTTGGCCTGATGATCACGTAATTTAACGTTTTCAAAAAAACATTAAACGTTCAACTACTTTCAAAGTGATCCGTCCCAAGACTTGGCAGACATTGTCGGGATTCCTTTGTTTTTAATCTGTTCTTATTTTAAATGTGTTTTTGCAGACGGAATCCATACGAATTCCAAATTCTAAAAACCAACGACTCATCATCCCTACGCGAGTCCAACTTCGAATTCAGAAACAAAGTGAAAGTTTTGACGCACGGATGGCTGAATCACGGCGACAGCCCAATGCCTGAATCTATTAAAGAAGGTAAGAAAGTTATAGTTAAAACCGTAGACAGGCTAAAAGTTAAAACCCTAGCAGTGTGTCGATCGAAATCGAAAATAAAACGCAAAACATTTGTTTTTGCATTTAATGCATATCTGCAAAAAAATTACATACCTACATGAAATTTATCACAGACATAGATCACAGAGTGGAACAACATTAAATGCTTTGTCACGAAAAAAAGCGAATGATTTTCTGAGATAAAAGATAGTTTTACGCGGGTGTAGGTAACTAATTTTACCTAATACTTAAATTTTATGCGAGTAAAATCGCACGGCCAGAACCTACCTGGTATCTATCAGAATACTTTATTCAACTTAAACGAGACCGGCGTGAAGTGACAGCTGTGTTGTCGCGTTTCGTGCGGTTTGTTAGTAGCCGGTGGCCTATGGAGGTGGAAGGAGAAAGGAGGGCAGCGCACCTATAGCATAGAGGCTACTCTTAACTCTATGTCGGATGTCTATGGGCGTAGGTATATTGCTCGTTTGCCCATATATCATGAAGAAATCCATTCGGAGAACATGGCGGTTATTAGCAATTTACCATTTGTTGTTATGTTCCTTATGCTGCATAATAATGTAACAAATGTTTATTGTAACAAAATGTTAATTATTGTAACAAAATGTATATTGTGGTGATAAATAAATTCTTATATTATATTATTATTATTATTTACATGGTTTACTTGTTATTTAGTACAGTTAATTTCGCCGTAGACGCACCATTACTAACGGGTCGTGTGAAATTTCCTTCCGAACCGGTAGTTTGTATACGGAAGTCTATAGGCGTCGGTAGTCATGAAAATGTCTCGTACTGCTCGTTTGCCCCCCTATAGGTACCATAAAAAAAACTTTTATCTGTGGAAGCGAATAGAGCCAAAAGCAACTTCAACTGATTTCTGGTCAGGCGACGAGACTGGGTTTGGATTCGAAAGGGTGACCAACCCCACGCTCTCCCGTAGATGGGTGAGATGTATCCCTATGTGAGAATGTTTATAATAGCTAATGTAACTATTATTATCATGACCAGAGGTAACGCGTGTTCCCTCATCAGAATATAATAGTAACATTGTTTTAAGCACTCATTTCTTACGTTTAAGACAATGCCCTTGCATAAACCTAAGGTGGTTGTACGGCACAAAAATATAGGCCATTACAGATTAGTTAATGTAGAGTGGACACAAACCCGGGGCTCACCCGGAGAATGTACGGCGGAGCTAAGTGCTGCGGCGCTCGTTTACGGCGGGCGGCGATGAAGTGGCCATTATCATTTGGGAGATTGTGGACGTGTGTCTGAGCTGTTACTCGACGGTGGAAGTAGGGTAATGTGTTTCGAGTGCACATAATATGTTTCTCCGGCACGTTGTATAGTTATCAACCTACTATCATCAAACTGCTGTAACCATCAGGATTTTAGCATTGTTCAGAGATATGAAAAGTATAAAATTGTTATTTTTTAATAACGTTATGGGTATAAGATACTCAAGACAAAGCGTTTTGCAGACGCGAAATCGGCTTTAAGGAAAGATTCTTGTACGAAAGTCCACCTGTGGCGTCTGTGCTGACGTGCCCAGGTATTCTAAGGAAAATTAGGTACCTAGGTAATTATTTGATAAGGGTAAGAAATGATACCGAGTGTTGATATCTCATCTCGTGTGGGCCAGTGAACAAGCGAAGCAGCAAGATCCATAATATTGTAATTACTTTACGACCGACTCTAGTGGTCGGCTCGGGACCACGGTTGGTGTAACCCAGTCGATACGTCGAGCAAAAGGTATATAGATTATGTATTGTGGCCTTTAATATTTTATCGTGTCAAAACCCGTTAAGTAGTTACAATAGGTACGTACCTATAAAAAACGCGAAAGTCTCAAACGAGTATTAACTTACTTAAGTATAGAAATATACTTAATATATAATATAATAACTTGCTACTTAATATAAATATAATAAACCTATATTAGTCCGGTCAATATAGACATTTGAAATAACAAAAATTCCCGGAAAGCCAAATTTTGGTAGAGACTTATAGTTTGCCATTACAAATCAAGTTTTAAAAGTCCCCATCGATCCTATGTGTGCTTAAAAAGTTATTCGGCCGCCGTAGCCGAAATCGGCTGGGAGGACATTATCATTATTATATGACTATTATATGACTCTTAGAATCGCGATATCTCAGGAATATATGTCTAAATTGACCGGACTATATTAAATATTTACATCTAATTTATTATCAAGATTTAAGAGTGTGAAGATATTTTTTTTGTGAGGGGGCAAACAAGCAGCCGACATCCGCATAGAGGTTACACAGATGCGTTGCCGTCCTACCGCATCCCCTCCATGGGCCACAGGCTACTAACACACTGTACGACAGCACAGTTTGCGCTGCTACGTTCTGATGATGATTGTTAACATACCATAGTAATCTATAGGAATCACATAAAGTGCTAATATAATTAATCCTTTCTGTTATTATGTAGGCGGGTAGTTACGAACTATATAGTATTACAAAATAGATACGTCCTTAGTAACATAATAATTACGTGTTCTTTGTACAAGGAGACCCGTTATTCCTTCGTTTAATTGGGGCCTTTTGTAAGGTTGTTTGGGCACTTTATGTATAACAGTATTAGAGAATTTAAATCGAGCTTGGCATACAACTCCTTCCCACCGCTGCTGACCGCACCGCCAAGATCTACAGCGGCAACCACTGGCTCCACTAAACCACGATATGACTCTTTGATATCGCAGGGAGCCTGAGGGAAAAGCAAAAACTATCTTGGGACCCGCAGCGAATTTAATCAGAAGATGGGAGTATGTATAAAAGCATTAGCGGTTACGATTTTATCAGCAAGGTGTAAACGTGTAGAGGGAAAGTAGGTGGTAAGTAGTAAAACGATAAAAATAATCGCCCATTTGCTTATCAAATTACCCAAGAACAAGCTGGCTTTCTCTCACAAAGCTACTTGATCTCGATAACATTTAGAGAAGACCAGGTTTTAAAAAAATCAAAAAGACTTGATTCCACTAACGGTGTGGTGCCAGTGGAATTTTTGAAATATTCACAAGTCAGACGGCACAATACTAAACAAAATCTATAGGAATAATATTCAATAGTTCCTTAGAAACGGGTAATTTTCCGTCCATGTGGAAGGAAGGGTTAGGGGTTAGGGTAGTTCCACTACTCAAGAATGGCCAGCGTGAATTTGTAAAAAATGTAGACCAATCTCAATTTGTTGGTATTCGTTAAAGTATTTAAGAAGCTACTACATCCTTTTCATTCGTATCACTTTAAACTGCTCTTCGACACACATCAACACGGCGTTCTACCAGTCAGATCAACTTTGACCAATATGACATCCTTCATAAACGACGACTACTAGAGTTGTTGGTCGCCTCTCTGTTAATGCTATCTACATCGATTTTCACAAAGCTTTTGATAGAGTTAGTCATGTAATACTGCTTTCAAAACTACAAAAGTATCGCGGATGCTCTTTTACGGTGGTGCAGATATTATCTTACCGATAGAAAATATGAAAGTGGTCGTAATTGGCATCACATCTGATTCGTTTCTAATTGCAGCGGGGATTCTCCAGGGATCTCATCTGGGCCCTCTGCCGTTCAATATTTTCATCAACGACATTGGCAGCTATTTTCCGCATTCGCAATAACTTTTATTCGCTGACGACTTGAAATTCATCTGAACTATTACATATCAATCCGACGCTCTCCTTCTTCAAGAAAATCTGACCTGTTTATTTCAATCAAAATGCTAAGCTATAACAATCACAAGAAAGAAGAAGTCTATAAACTTTCCATACAATTTTAATAACGATATCCTGAAAAAAGTCACTCAAATAACCGATTTGGACATCGAGGTCTAAAATTTTTCATAATTTTTTAAGCTTTTGTAAAATGTAGTCTATATCTATAAATACAATAGCACTAATCATGAAAACAACTATATTTACCTTATTTAATGTAACAGTGTGTTGGAGTTCATATAAATAAATAAATAGGAACTCAGCTGGGGTTTATTGGATATTGTGAGTTGCTTTTTTACCTTCCAAGATATCTCGGCCCTAGAGGCATGCCTAAAAACATTCTCTATCTGGAAAAAATACATCTTTACTTCTTTGAAAATGTTGAAAGCCTTTGAACTAAAAAATGATAAAGAGAATTTTTTGTCGAGAATTTATTGAGGACAACTTGGGAATGCTTTTTCGTCCCAATATATTTCAATGAAAACCAGTGCTTTTATATTTCATTAAAACGCTGTCAGTTTCTATGAAAAATAGTTATTTGATTGTTGCAGCGTACCTCAATGTTAGCGACCTGAACATAATCGTGGTAGACTGGGGTAACGCGGCGAACGTAAACTACGTGTCCGCTAGCTACAACGTGGCTCTGGTGGGGCGACTCCTCACTAACTTCCTCAACTTCCTCATCGACGAGGGAGTCTCCATGGACGACGTGCATCTGATAGGGCACAGCCTCGGCGCTCACGTGGTTGGGATTGCGGGGGCCTACATCAGACAAGGACCCATAGACACGATAACTGGTAAGTCACTGTTCACCGACTGAATTTTTGTAAGAGATAGGACCATGTTGGACTTGCACGCTCGGGTAGGTACACCTCGCCTATATGACATCGCCGCAAAGTGAGAGTGAGTTTCCGGTGATCCTTTGAAAGCTAGCCGAGCAATTTGCTTTCGTCGAAATTGCGCAGATCTCATCAAATGGATCCTATTGCTAATTTTCCCCCTTATACCATACCTTTTTTATTTACCTGTATGGCCGTGCCAAATTAATGAATGTAGACTTTCAAATCTTTTAAACCCTTAGAGCCAGCTTTTGGAGCTGTGAATGAAATTAACCATGATAAAGACGGAATAAATTATAGTATAAGCGTTCCAGACGCCGTGATCATGTGCAATGTGCACCAGAATTAGGCCTCCACGACAGAGGAGGTACTTCAAGCTCGCATGACACCAATAACAAGTGAAAGATATACAGCCGCATTTTGTTTTTATAGGTTATATTTATTGGTGGCCCATTTGACAAGAGATAGGAAGGAGGGTTACCTACACTAGTTATTATTTAGCTCTGAGAGTTTTACTAAATACTGCTCGTTTGCCCACTTGTACTAAAAGAAGATCCAGATTGATTTCCATCCAGTTAATTTATCTTTTTGTAATTCAATAAACATTTCTATTTGAGCAGCACAGTGAGGAGTTGCTAATGGAAATTAGATATTCACCGTTGAAATACAATACAAATTGCAATATCAAATAACTGTCTAAGAGCCTGTGACGGCAGAACTGCCTGATTTTATGAAACTTGAAGGTTTTTTAGGAGTTGCTTTTGTCAGTTGTCGGTTGGATGTTGGCTACTCGATTGTCATGGCTATTGTCGTAAAAGTAAATTGAACTTGAGAAAATATAAAATACATTTTACAAACTATACATTTAAATCATGTTTACGATAATAAATTCTTATATTTACATCAGCATAATTTTAATGTAGGTCATACAATATTAAATCATTAATTGTCGAGAAAAACCTAGTTTTATGATATTATGTGGCCGATTTCAAAATCCTATCTTTTTTTTCACTTTGAGGCCATAAAAAATCAAAATGTTTTATTCAAGGTAGGATTTACAAATCACTAATTAACGTCAATACTCTACTACTTTATACACAATGTACAAATTTCAAAAATATAGAATACCTAAAGAGTTCTTAGATCATTTAGTAAAAAACATCTAAGAAAGAGTCTCAAGTTTGAAAGTAAAAGGAAAGCGCCATTTTTTATCAAAGCGCAACCGGAGAATATGTAGGTACCTATTCACAAAACCCCGACAATGGCTCTTTGTCATTACTTAGCAATTTTCACGTTTATTCTCGAGATGTAGACCTTACTTCTCGTGGACGGTATATTTTCTCTTTTCATGATAAAAGTTATAATGCTAAATGACATGCATTCCATCTTTTTCGAAATTTTTTTTTTGACGCGCTTTTCTCTGAGACTCGATAGACTTAAGAATGTTGGTGTTTTAGAGTGTAAGGGATTAAATGAGTAGTCTGAAAGGAGTCTTTGTAATCCCCTTCGCTCATAAACATCTGCTCATATACTCCAGTGGAACTTCGGAATCTCATAGGCCGCTCGGAACGCGACAGCATAGCTGTTACTTGCAGCGGCAGCGCGTGAGTGAGAAGAGCTTTCTGGTGGCTACCGTCGATTATCAACATTCGCATAGAGGTAGACGTGTTGCCCTCTTCCACCTTCTTTTACAAAGTCACCGCAAGAAATGCGACTACTCGCTGTCATTATACTGCGGCCCTATGAATGACAGGAACGTGCCGGCCACATCTTGTATAAATGCAGCAATAGCAGTACCTCATGCTTCAGGATTTCTGTTATCTATACTAACACTATAGAGTTTATTTCTTTGGTTGTCTTCGCTATGTTCAGGAACTACAGTTTCGATTTAAAAAAAATTTCACTGTGTAAAAGTACATAGGCCCGCACTTCCCCCGATGTCGCCCTGATATGGCGACATCGGGGGTGGTGAGGGGGTAGTGAGCGGGCAATGGGATTTTTGCCAGGACCCAACTTACCGCGTCCGTGTTATACCAATGAATAGAATATTTCTTTTTAGGTCTGGATCCTGCTTGGCCGCTGTTTTTCTTCAGCGACAAGAACGCCCGTCTGGACAAACATGACGCCCGCCACGTGGAGGTGATCCACACGTGTGGAGGGTACTTGGGGTTCCCTTCTCCCCTGGGGCACATTGACTTTTACCCTAACAGGGGTTCCCGCCAACCAGGTTGCGGTATCGATTATAGAGGTAAGGAGTTGATATATATCTGCTTTTAGCTTAATACAAAATATATTTATATTGAAAACCTGATGTATTCCCAGACTTCACACAGGTATCTACAAAAAAAATATACGTTGTATCACCCAATATAAGTCAATAATTTTCGATTTGACGCAGTGTGCGCGACTTAAAAATAATTTATGGTATCTTTTCACACGTTAGCTTACATTATCGAAGATTTCATATGGGTCCTAATATTAAAAATAACACACTATCTACTATTATATAGAATACAGAAATATCTAAGTTCATCAGAACCTCAAGAAACAAAACATCGTCGGTTTTATACAATATGTTTCTCAGCCGTGCCGATTCGGTTGCAATCAGGAATGACACTACATGTTACAACTTTGCTGTTGCGTCTTAGGAAACGCTAAAGCAACTTCGTATATCTGTTTAAGAAGTTGTGTAAGAAACTCTAACAACCGCACGAAACGTGACTTCACAGCGAGCATGTGTAGTAGACTAGCAGCGCCTCGCGGGTTCACCGTTTGTTGTAGCGCGATGATAAAAGCGAGAGTAAATAAAACTATGTATAAGTACTATTAGTGCCTATTGTTAGCTGAAACTATTAAAAACGAAAATACTTTTTTCAAAGAAGTTAAATAGCGAAAAACAGTACTGACTGCAACAGCGAGCGGAAACCTCGCACGGGGTAAATGACCCTAGTCAGTCGGCCTCGCGAACAGC
>LUGF01039966.1:197473-211966 GCA_001625245.1 Calycopis cecrops
AATTCCACTCGTGTTTTAATACCCTTCATTATATGACAGTTGCATAAACTACTATTTTCATAGAAGTTAAATAGCGAAAAACAGTACTGACTGCAACAGCGAGCGGCAACCTCGCACGGGGTAAATGGCCCTAGTCAGTCGGCCTCGCGAACAGCTGACGATACAGAGTGTACGAACTACCAAGTGAAAAAAAATCCGGTGGCTAAATTGTTGTTCCGATTGACCTGATTTTTGTTGTGTAGCCTGAAAATGATACACTAAATATGTGGTTTCATTTAATGCCTCTCGATTTTATCAACCTTGTATAATCCTTTCTCGATAAATGTGCTATTCAACACTGAAAGTGTTTTTCATATTGCATTAGTAATTCCTGAGATATATGATTCTAAAACAATCACAGCTTTTTAATAACAAGCAGAATAAGTGGATATAAACAAGAACAAGCAAATTTCTATTTTTTAAATGAACTCAAATGGAAATCAAAATTAGACCAAGATCCCGGTCATACAATTCTATTATCTATTCCAGTATGCCACTGATATCTCTTCGCCGTAATATAACAAGCGAGTAGGTACTTCATCACCCCATTCCCTTAATGCAGCGATCGGCAATTCGCGGCCCGCCGACGTCATACTGGCTAGTTGAGGCCCGCGTATGTCTTATAAATAAGTTATTGGGGAGGAGAGGCCAAACTAAAAAAAAAAAATATCATAGGTGGGGCCCTTGCCTGCCTAAAGGTTGAGGCCCGCTGCCTTAATGGATCACTGGAAACTCAGAGACTGTACAAAATGCGGCAGCTTAGCACTTCACGTTGTTATTATATGGGCGCGCGGTAGGTACCCCCTGGAAATGGAATGGTGGAGCTTCGCTCTACGACTAATCTGACGAGAGTTATATTACGTAATTATATTTCGCCTACACAAACTGTTTACCTTTATGTATCTGTACAGTTTTTAGATCTGTACAGATTTTAAAAGATCGTTACCCCTCTGGCTGAAATATATTGTATTTAGATCTTTCGATAAATGTTTTCGTATAGAACATAAATATGGTTATAAATATCGTTCTTGAACATAAATAATGTTCATAAAAGAAATTACTAATTGAGTAATAAGGCCGCCTTTGTGTACAAAATCAAAATCAAAATATTTTCATTCAAAAAAGAATTTAAAAAATTTCATTTTGAACGTCAAAAATTTCATCTACCACCTACCTTACCTTACCTTACCTTAATATAAACGTTTCTTTTTAATTGTCTGTTATGTTTACAATAAAGAATATTTAATTAATTATATTTCAGGGCTGTGCGCGCACAACAGGGCTCATATGTATTTTGCCGAGTCCATCATATCAGCCGTGCCGTTTACCGCCGTCAGATGTCGGGACTACGACGAGCTGTGGTACCAGGGCTACTGCAAGGGCACCGGAGAGAAGTTGATCATGGGAGGCTTCGATATACATTACGGGTGAGAGTCACCGCTCACATGCTAGTGTTAGCATGGGCGATCAGCGATTTATACGCTTTTTAGTAGGTGAATGTAGCGACCAGACGCTCCTCAGCGCACACTTAAAAATTCGCGACTTGCGAGTATTACGTATCGAGCATCGGAGCAGTCGCAAAATCGCGCGATTCCGATACCGCGACTGAGCGCAGAGAGTCGTTAAATCGTGATGCAGCACCGATGGAGTCGCAAAATCGCCGAGCGCCGATGTTAAAAGTATCTTGTGCTGTCACCATAAGAGAGGCATAATTCAGTTTTTTCTACTTTAAGAGGAAAAACAAGCAAATTTAATAGCTACAGCCCATCAATATCCGCATTGTATATACAAACGTTTATCCTCTGTACTTCGCCAATGAGCTGCTCACTCGCTACACACGAACGGTACAAAGTGCAACAGCTGTCCCAATGCGACTGTATCTGTGAATGCATACACGGGTAGGTACCTCGCCGTGCAGACCCAATCTGGTTGTGATGCAGCATTGCACTACCTTTTACTACCTCGTACCTTACTACTATGTTAGTAAGAGGTAGTGCCACACTGCATGCAGCCGAATTGGGCCGGCACGACCGTGGAGGTACCTCTCGCTTACACGAGACCGGCGTAAAATGACACCTGTGCTGTCACGTTTCGTGCGGTGCGTAAGTAGCCGGTGGCCCGTGAAGATGGGAGGTGAAAGGAGGGCAGCACATCTGTATAGCCTCTATGCGGATGTCTATGGGCGTCGGTAGTCATGCAAATGTCTCTGACTGGTCGTTTGCCCCCCCTATAACATAAAAAAAATATTAGAGCTCCAAGGAGGTCTTGAATGTATTTACACATAAAATAAATTTTTCGTTCTAACCGAAACGGCTATAATATGATTTTAGCTCGCGCGATGTCGTTATTTGTGATTTAACCTAACCATGAATGAAATTGGGATTTTCTAACGGGTTTATCTCACTCCATGATTTCAGGTTAGATTTGATCTTCTGAAAAAAAAAAACCTGTCAAGACACTGGGTATATCCACTACTATATTTTATTCTCTACATAAATGACATAAAACCCTGGTTTAAGAACTTGGTTATATTTTTAGTACAAGAATGTTTGAAAAGAGCCTAATGGCTTGATACAAAAAAAAAGGTCTTACCTCTTTATAATATTAACTAATCATAATCCTGTATATCAATTTTCATAATGTTAAGCCCAAAAATCAGATGTTTCTGTACCAACTTCACCCCACCATTTTACCTATTTAAGGGATAATTTTATCCAATTCACCTACACAGATCATTTTGAATTGTAATCAAGAATTTATAGACCTATCTTCACACTTCAAGCCCAGAAAGGGTTGTTATCCCTTTCATTGTTTACGCTACAGCAAAGTCTCCGGTCGTATTTCAACCCCTGTCTACTGCAGTGTCCATAAAATATCAGTTTTATCACAGAGGTACATAACCATATGCGAATTTGTGCAGATTACAAACGCTTCTGACGCACGTTACATACAATATGCATAACTATACCCTCCGTCCCTAGAGCGGGATCTTCTTGTTATTAGCCATGGCATTTATTATGCAACATTACGGCACACGTTATGTTCACTCTCTCTTTAGGCAGGCGTGTAAATATGCATTGCTTCGCATCAAATATGTGTTGTTGAAGTTGGGTATCATGCGTTTAATAAATTAAAAGCAATTATTGGAAGTGATGGGTATTTTTTATGCTATGAAAGTGATAGTTTTATATAATAGCTACAACAATGAAAATCAGTTTCAATTCAGTCTTTGGGCGTAAAATACCTCTTACTTACCTACTAAATATTACGTTGTCCACTTTTATTCCAACTTCGATATTTCGTCTCTCACGAAGTGCACTACAAGCGCCATTGTAGTCATCTCTACAACTGTGTTATGTGCGCGCGGGGAACATCTACCAGGGGACAATATTCATGAAATGCTAGTTTAAATAAATAGGACTTGCAGGGTACTTGAATATTCACGTGCAAACTGTTCAGACAAAGATCCTGTAGTTTCCGTTTACGTCTTGCTGAATAATTCTCTTATTGTTTGCAGGAAGGACGGGATCTACTACCTCGAGACCAACTATGAGAAGCCCTACGCTCTGGGAGACACATATCCGTGACATACGATTATTGTTTGAGTTGTGTTCATGTTTAGATATTATTTATTTCTACTCTACTGCAGAGGATAAGTGAAGCCGATAAAGTTTAACAAGCAACAGATGGAAACATCATTACAAAAAGCAGTGACTTTAGCCGTGTCGTCTCTCATGTGACACAGAATGTGACGGCTAAGCAGTGTGACGCCAATTTATATACTAATAGCGTATTTTTGTCCCGGTAATTACGGGACAGGTTACAGTCTCATTTAGCAGAGCTTTACACATATGTGTAGAAAAACATACATTAGAATGTGAAACTAAATAAAATATACGTAAATAATAGTAAAATAAGTGTTATCGTCTAACAACTGAGCTAATATAAATATTGAAAGCAAACATTTCTTATAAAAGAGGATTCATGAATTTAAAAATTAGTCAATAACTGCGAAAAATTTTATATATACTAATGGGAGATGTAACTTCTTATATTAAGGACGTTGTGAGGCCCGCGCTGCGAATGGTTCTCTTGCTTCTAGATTATTTTTACGCGTTGGGACGCTTATGGGACGCGGGTATACTATTCTTTATACAGGATGGAAACTTTCATGGAGCAGTAAGGCGAAGTACCTTATACGTTGCAGTTACACGAAAGTGGTCTTAGACTATACATACATTTTGTGACTTTTTGAGTACTTGAACGATGGCAGGTCCCATAGAAGTTTTTAATCAATATCATATATATGTAAGTATATAGTAACAGGATCGATTGGCATCAAAAAAAAAAATTGTATGAAATTGCTATTTTGCTAATTGTACATTTTTTGAAAATCTGTGAATGGGAAACAAAATTCCATAAAAAAATACGTATAGTCTCCTAAGACCACTTTCTTGTAACTGCAACGGATAAGGTACTTCTCCTTACTGCCCCGCTGAAAGCTTCCATCCTGTATATGTTATTGTTAAAATACTATATTTTATTTATTTGTACTGCCTTAGGGGAAGGAAAGAAGGAAAGAAACAAACAATACGTTACCAAAAGAGGCATTATCTCAAAAACGCAGAGACGTTGGGAACTGTCGCATATCGCACAAATATTACAGCCTGATATAGTCGGTACTTATTACACTTAGGTCATTTATTATTTACTAAATGATCTAAGCTATTTCATTACAAGTACTTACCTAGCGCGTCGGTACTAACTTGGCTGCAATACGCTAGCACTTGTAATTATGCCCGGCAACTTTACCAGTGAATTAATAGTTCAGTCACATTAAACATAGTTTTTGCGTGGAGACAATTTTGCCCACTTCTGCTATTTATTATTTAAACGCCAACAGTTGTGAATCCCTTATAATATGGTTAACGTTGTATACATGGAACCTCTATCGAAACAGTAATAATATACAGGGTTAGTTTTTGGTCGCCGGCCATATTTAAAAATAAGGATATAAACATAATTTCAAGGGTGTGTTTTAATTTTATCGTCTTATTTATATTATTTTGTTACATAAACATCGATTTGAAACGGTCCGTAAATATACCTACGCGCATTAGCACCCGTAGAGTGTGTTGACCTCAACAGCTGATTGTGTTTCGCATCCACTGCGTGCGGCCGCCGCCGCACCGCGCTGTGCCCGGCGACAATGATCAATAATTATGTTACCCACACGGTATTTATTTTAGTATGGGACAAAAATATTATTTAAATTATTTTTCTTACTTGTATTATTTCATAAAATCGAATGTATTATCGATTCTGAACCAAATCTGAAAATTTGGCCGGGGACCAAAAACTAACCCTGTATACTGGTAATTATTTTTTGTTACTTTCTTCTTAGAGTTTGTTGTAAGATTATTCATTCCTTCTCAAAATAATATGTTGGTAAATGTAAATTATGTTTTTTCTGAATTAGTTTAGGTTTTATTGAATAGCGAATTCTAAAAATACTTTAAATATTTTAAACTAAGGTCACTTTGTACTTATGGTTTAATAACTAAATAATAAGGCGTCCTGGAAAAGGTTAAGATTTTAGTATTTAAAACTTTTACAGTCTGTAGGTAGCATGTTATAATTTATAATTTTTAGGTATAAGTTGTTATTTGTTAATTTGTACAGGTTTTGGTAATTTATTAAAAAAATATAAGTATAAGTATTATTTGTTATGTAAATGTGAATAAAAATATGAGCCTATTTTTATTCAATGGTTTTTTTCGATTCTCTGTACTATGTTGCTGATGGAGAAATAGAGCGCTATTTATGCGTAATACCTACAATAACGACTTATCTTCACGTTAATTCCCTATCGGGAGAACAGAGTGCCACATTTCACGATCCTTACCTCTTGCCAGATCTTTCTCCAGATTCATAACTAAACTACAAGAAAACGTAATTCATTATTTGCTTACAGGAAAAATAATCCAATTTATTTTTCTATTTTCATTATCATCATGTCCATTTAAGTTCTATGCTGTCTGTATTTTGGACCTGGAAAAATGGTCAAAAACTCAACAACAATTCGCCTAAGCAAACGCATCAACAATTTGTCACCATTACTGGCCAATCTGCCATCTTTCTTGTGTATGTGTCACAAATTTATAACAAATACACGTATAATTTTGTAAGAGGTAGTGCTGCGCTGAATCGTAGCACTAAGGTAGCGGGAAATATCTCTCGATTACACGATACCGGCATAAAGTGACAGCTGTACTGTCACGATTCGTGTTGAGTGTAAGTAGCCGGTATCCATGGACAGTGGAGGAAGAACGCATCTATATAACCTCTATGTGGCTGGTAGTTTTAAAAATGTCTCGAACTGCTCATTTCCCCTTTTTTTATACCACGATGATAGTAAAGAAAGCATACGGCCCACCTGATGGTACGTGGTTACTGTAGCCTATGGACGCTTGCAACACCAGGGGCATCACATGCGCATTGCCGACCCTTTAAGAACCTATTGACTCCCCTCTTGAAGAACCCCATATTGTAGCTCCCTCTTATATTATATTGTCCCCTCTTATATTATATTAAAATAAGTATTAATATGTAATTCTCAAAACACCATCTTATCAAACTTTTCACGTACAATAACAGCTCTGTTTATATTTTCCAAATCACGAGAGGCAAAGCGACGAACAATTTGCTATTTGTTTGTTACCTTATACACCGCTAACTTCTGAGGGTTGCCAAGTGATTTAGTCTGGAAATATATAGAATTTGTATTCTCAGTGGGGTTGTTCTCGAGACAGCGGCAGAATTTTAACCGACGACCAAGAAATAATGTGGAATAAACTGCCGCATTGGGACGTGTAATGTGAGGGATGCAACATAAAGTTTTGGGCAGGTGAAACTATCGATGTTGTAAGAATTTTCTTAAATCTAGGCCGTTTTGTAATACTTATTGTTTTTCGGTCTTAGCCAACTATTTCTTTCTCATTAGGTGACAACTCCAATGATTCAAAGGTACGGAGTTATTTTTTGAGTAACTTATTAAGAACGTTAATTATTTTTGTTAATGGCACAACACTATTTAATAATCGCAAAAAACTTGCAACATCGCTAAATGTCAATTTAGTCTCTGAGCCACCCTCCATGGGCCACCGGCTACTTACATACCTTCATGATCGAACTCGTACATATAGGTATATGAACCATAACCCATTACGCAATGTGTTCATATTATTGACCTTCTAAATCATGTCTTACTCGACAACCTTCAGGTGGTAGAGTAAAAACACAATATCGACCGCGATAAATGTTACATTATTGATGTTCGCATCCCTAATAACGTTGCATCTTTGCTATGCCACTCGTGTTACTTATGCACTTCGACGCTTCTTTATATTGTTCAGTTTTCCTTATTCCGGAACGGTGTATGGATTCACCGTTTGTGCTCCTTTTATCGATAATGGAATAATGTAGGGTGATATTTCGGCGGATAGCGCTTTTATATCGGAACGTTTAGTGCTGTGTAGCCAAAATATAAATATTGGTAACGAAACCCGATTAAAAGAATATTGTGAATTCTAAATATGATGATGTAGTGCAGGGTTACTCAACCTTTTTGGGCGAGCCCCACTGGTTGAAAAACCCTTATGTAGTGGATGCAATCTCTATAAAAACTGCAAAGCTACTTAACGCCGGTGTTATGTGAGTGAACGATTCCCTGGTCGTGCCGGCTCAGTTTAACTACAATGGCACAAACTCTTACGGAAAAAACAAGTGCCTCAGACTAGTCTAAAGAAGGTTCCTTACGTTGGTTATCCTACTAATCTATATATATAAAACTCAAAGATGACATAGTGATCTATCAACGCACAGCCCAAGCCACTAGACGGATCGGGCTGAAATTCGGCATGCAGGTAGATGTAAGGACGTAGGCATCAGGATTATTAAAAATTCAACCCCTAAGGGGGTGAAATAGAGTGTTGAAGTTTAAGTTAGGATTCCTTAGAAATTAAACGCGGGTGAAACCGCGGGGCACATAATATGATAAACGTGAAAGTTTGTATGTTATTCTTTCAATTCTTTCACATAAACACTACAGAAACTGAGTTGACTGAAATTTGGAATAAATAGATTACAATCTGGAATAAAATAAAATATTTTTTCCCTCGGGTCAAATGAATAGATTTCAGGCAGGTTCATCTATATTCACAAGTGTACAAATTGAAACACGAAGGCTTGAATTGAACTCATACATATTGAAAACTAACTTCCGCCCGCAGCTTCGACTGCGTGGATTTCAGACTTCAATAATTGAGTTATTATACATATAAACCTTCCTCTTGAATCACTCTATCTATTAAAAATAACTTATCAAAATCGGTTTTAATATTTTAAAGATCTAAAGGTACAGACACACAGACGGCGGAAAGAGACTTTTTTATACTATGTAGTGAAGACAAATGATCGCCCATACATTTTTGTAAAGTGATTAGTATCAAGGTCATTTTTCGTACGTAGCACTTTTAATAAGAGGTTCACTAGTACCAACTGCGCTCTCATGATGCCGGCGTAAAGTAGGGTTGCCAACCGTTGAAGAAATGTAGGTATAGTATGCAAAAATACTATATTTTCAAGACTGCGGAAAATAGAGTTTATTGATGTGATTGAATCTGTCCCGCCTACGCATTCTAAACCTTTTTTTTTTGGTAACGCAGGGGAATGCCTTTACGCACGCTACCCAGTAGCCCGGGTAGCTCAACCGGGTATAGTGACGGGCTCGACAACTGGATTGCCCCTACCGACTAAACCCCTGGGTGCCTTCAGCCGCTATAATTGGAGGGCCCCGGATCTGAAAGCAACAGGGCGCCTCCAGCGACAGGCTGGCCTCGGTGAAAAGGCCTCCTTCTTAGGGACTATCCGGCTGCCTTTGAACAGTCCCTAACTCCACGTTGGAACCGTGCAATGGGATCAGGTTCCCATCCTAACCCCTGGTCCCAATGCTCCAACGGAGTACACTACGCCGGTCGTCCGAATCCACGCCGCCATCTGCTGATACAGAGGGACGGGTGAAGGACCTCCGACATTGGCTGGTCCGATCTGATAGGTGGCGGACCAGCCATCAAACGGCCGCAGAGGACAGTGAGGACGGCAACGACACACCGCATCTCCACTTCCTCTGCGGCCGCACCGCCAACGCAATAGACGGTGCGCCCCCGTTCGGTCGCGGGAGATAGGGTGCACGGCAACGACACACCGAGACACCTCTCCTCCCGCGACCCCTCATCCATGGACGCATCCAGAGCGGGCCTTGGCGAAGCCCACCCAACGCGTCCCCACCCGGGATCCCTCTTGGTTCACCGTGGTTGTCCAAGCCACGGCTACTAAGCCCCCTCACCACGACAAGGTAAAGATCCGTCGAGGAGGTCGCATTCTAAACCTAGTGTTCGGAAGAATGGGGGCGCTGCCGTCCACTTGGCTACACCAGCGCGACCGTTCCGAACATTGTCGTTGGAACGCAGAACATAGACTTTTCAACTGGAGGGGGCATCCAGAGTTGGCGTCCTTTGTCCTTTACTTTTTCACTTTTCTCACTTGCCGCCATTTTCGACGCTATCATAAATTTACACAATTAAATACAGTCCACTTATCTACCGAGTTTTATTGCATGAAAATGCATTGAAGAAGACCCTTCACTGTTGGGAGATAAAACCTAACACCTAGTATATGGCCCTCTGAGTACTATATTTGATTGCAGTCTACCTTAAATTTTTAATGAATATTTTGAAAAATACTATATTTCGCCGACGAAATGTTGACAACCCCAACGTAAAGTGCCAGCTATGTTTCTATCCATGCGGTTTGTGAATAGGTGGTGGCCCAAAGGAGGGGAGGAGAAAAGGAGGGCCATATATCTGCGTAACAACTAACAATTATGCTGAAGTACGTGAACGTCATAGCCAAGCCTATAAAAATAAATACCAAAGTATGTAGGACAATACGACTGTTGGGTTATAAAAATAAATAGTAAAAATGTTAAAAAGCACTGACATAAATGAATAACAAATAGTTACTAATGAGTTGGTTTTTGTACTGTTGCTTTTTTTACATTTAAGAGAAGGGAGACAAAATTAGAAAATAACATGACATAACAGGTAGACGTATTCATTTCCTCCACTTTGGAGCTAACAAACGATGGCCGGTAGAAACAGCGTCGAAACAAGTATTAAGTCCATTAAATAAATTGCTTCGCTATTCAAAATACAGGATGAATATGGCGCAATGTTTCGCTTTGACCCCGTGTGCATCAATAAGATTGTCCTCTATTTTTTACGATTAAAAATGACATTATGTACTTCTCAAGGCCTATGTTGTTAATAAAAATTGTTATTAGACATCTAGCACTGGCATTTAAATACTAGATTAAGAAATTGATAAAATAATATACTTTTCATACTATGTTCACTTTTTATTGATTCAAATTACATTAACACGACCGGTTTCGATAAATCATCGTCATCCCATTCCATCAACTAAACTAGATTAAGCTTAATATCATGTTAGAGGGGTGGTTTAGATGGCATTAGATTTGTTTTTAAACAAAACTACTAAACAGAGTATATTATTGTAGTTCATTTAAAAGACTTTAATTACGTTTTTTCAGTGCGGGACATCCACGGCCACAGGAGTACTTAGATACATAGTTTTAAGAAACGTAAAGTAATATATAGAAGTAAGTGTGGTTGATTAGCCTTTAATTAGTATACTACAATACGGTTGTATATTATAGACACACCTTGTCATAAGTAATCACTTTACTCTTGTTTCTAAGATTAAATCATTTTCTTAGGATTTATTTTCTTACTGAGCAATATTTTTAATGATTTACCTTAGAACAAGTTGTGATACTTTTCAAAGTCCATTCATTCTTAACTAATCGTCTTATCGATCTATTCCCACAGCTTAACAACTTTTTTCATAGACTTAAGTGTTATACGGCGCGGAAGTTTCAGAATAACGAGTTCGCCTGTACTGCGTACGTATGGAGCTTGTTCTAGTTTATATCAAAGTTTCAGAAGAGAAATAACCACAATTTGCAGAACGTTTCAACATGTAAAAGCCACAACGTTTATATAACCGTCCCTTCATACGAAATCGCTATTAAATATTAAAGTTTGCTTCATATCGTTTTGTTATGTTGCAAATAGGTATCTACCTCTATTTAAAATATAGTTAAGGAATTATTTACTGCAGACAGTTTTTATTTAATTTGGACTTGACGCTGGTATTATGGTGAGGAATCATAGACATAGGCCTATCCGTGGGAAAAAATTAAAAAAAAATATATATTTAGACATGTAAATAATTATATAAGTTTAAATAATTAAGTATATATAAATAAACAAATAAATATCTGTGGACTGTGGATCTGTGGACTGGAATATATACCTAATAAGGTATTTATTAGGGATAATGTCACAGTCAAAAATTTGATATAGCAGCAAAATATTCCAGAGGAAAACATTCTTATCGATGGAAAGGCAAGTGAAGAATTGTACGGTTTAGTGGTCTTTTTTACAGTATAAGGGGGCAAACGAAAAATCGGAGCCATTTTCATAACTACCGACACCCATAGACATTCGCATAGAGGTTATACAGTTTCGTTGCCCTCTTTTCTTCTCCACCGTATGTACCGGTATGTAATTACATGGTATGTAAAATCTTACACACCGGTGTAAGTAACCGTAGCTACGTACATACCGCACGCGCACGCGACAGTTCAGCTGTACGCCGGTTTCGTATAAGAGAGGGGTACTTCCCCGTGGTGCCTGCCCAATTCGGCTACAGGCATGCATGCAGCGTAGCACCACTTCCTAAAAGCTTAAATAGCTCACATGATACCGCACTGAAGAGACATGCATGTCCATTCGTTTCTTGCGATTTATGAGTTTTCGGTGGCCGGTTGCTGATTAAACATCTGCGTAACAGTTATAAGGATGTCTGTAGCCATCACAAGGTCGCTGACCGCATGTTTGAGTGGCAAAAAAGCGGTCAGCAAAGGCTGAAAAAAACAACACAAAAAAACTGCTTTAGTTGTATAGCTGAACCAGCAGCGTTGTTCCGCTTACACGCCGCGCCGAACGATAACTTACAAAAATATTACGATGTTTTTCTTTGATGAAACTTTAAAAGCGCTCACGATCGAGCTCCTCTGTAACTCAGCCGATCGGTTACTATCAACTTGTAGTGAACGATAACAAGCAATGAAATGAGATCCGAGGAAGACTTTCCGTAGACATTTTACAATATGATAATTACAATAAAACTGCATAAATGTAATTATACGTATTTCTCTTTTTGAATCAGTGGTGCAGATAATATTTTAGGCAGGTAGTATAGTATATACATAGTAGTACGAGCTTCCGCCCGCGGCTTCGCCCGCGTGGTTTTCGGACTTCAAAAATTATTCAAAACTAGCTTCTGCCCGCGACTCCGTCCGCGCGGATGTCGGTCTTCGCATGGATGGATTTATTTTTTTCTACGTATTTTTCCAGGATAAAATGTATCCCATTTTATGCTCAGGATAATAAGGTATAATTATACCAAGTTTCATCGAAATCGAACCGTTAGTTTTCACGTGATGCCTGAACATACAGACAGACAGACAGACAAAAATTTTTTTAAACCTTTTTTGGGTTTGGTATCGACCCAGTAACACCCCCTGCTATTTATTTTTTCAATATTTTCAATGTACAGAATTGACCCTTCTACAGATTTATTATATAGTATAGATATAGATAGGAGTTATTTTTTTTCTACGTATTTTTTCAGGATAAAAAGTATCCCATTTTATGCCCAGGATAATAAGATATAATTATACCAAGTTTCATCGAAATCGAACCGTTAGTATTCACGTGATGCTTGAACATACAGACAGACAGACAGACAGACAGACAAAAATTTTTTTAATCGCATATTTGGGTTTGGTATCGATCCAGTAACACCCCCTGCTATTTATTTTTTCAATATTTTCAATGTACAGAATTGACCCTTCTACAGATTTATTATATAGTATAGATATAGATAGTATAGATATAGATTTTAACTTATTATATTATTCTGATATGAAAGCTATATTACTGTAAAGTTTCATGAAAATCCGTTCAGTAGTTTTTGTGTGAAAGAGTAACAAACATCCTTACAAACTTTCGCATTTATAATACCTATTAGTAGGATAGTTTTAACTAGATCAATCGATAATGCGTGTGAAGAGATTTTGTATAGAATAAGCGCCGCTATACAGGGACTGCTAGACAGAATGCTCAACTGTACGAAAGCGGTCGTGTGGCGGTTACAACTTGAAGTCGACTGCAGCACATAATAAGCATCAAGCAGTTCTTGAGCGGCTTGTTGTGAAGTTGTGTCCGACTGCAACACGCACTACTCATATTCTCAGATGCAAAATGGATTCAGAAGAGGAAACATTAACTTTTGTGCTATCAAGAAAAAAGCGAAGGTTTAGAAGACGTTGTGAATTGCGAACTTGTAGGAAGTGACATGTGCCTTTTAGAAAAATCTCATTATCTACCACAAACGACTTTGTACTTTGTAGCGTTCTCAAAGGTACCACAAGTTATCAACTGATGTCTAAGTCTTTAAGACAATATAATGCAAATTCTTATGCAACTTCATTCCCTGCCGATGAAGGCGGTTTAGGTAAATATAGGTTACGCTAAGAGAGGTATACTTATATTACAGCGTGAGCGTAAGTTTTGTATTGTAATGTAAGGCACTGACATGCTGAATTGCATCCGAATAGGCTATTTGACGAATTTTTGTTTTATTTTTTATATGAAACTTTATCACTTATTAAACACGATATTTGAATATTTCTATAAAATAAGCAGCATTAACAATAAACAATAATGTTAAACTTTGAGTTATTACACTCGCGTTTAGAACAGTGCAAACTGTCATGGCGGCGCTATATTATTAGATCTACGGATTAAATTGACGTCAAACGCAAGGGACAAAAGTGTAAAGTGTAAACACTAGGCAGTTCGGCTAGAGTTTACTTGCCAGTGACGTCATACGAGTTTCAACCGATCACAAAACATTTTTGACGTTGACAAATAATTGTTAGATACTTAATTTCTCTAATTTTACAATAAATATGCATTTTTTTAATATAAAATAGACTTGTATACGGATTATTATTATCATATTTAATTAGATGACTATAATTCGTAGTATATTTTTGATAGTGTCCTAGCCTATTGGGCAGGTACCTCTTGCTCACACAAATACCATCTTAAAGATGATAGCTCTTTCGTAGTTCATGCTGTTCCCCCTAAGCTTTAAAAACGTAAAACATAGTACGATCATGAAACGTATTACGTTTCTAGCGTAGGCGTATACGACTGGCCTCCTTTTACCCAGCGGTTT
>LUGF01039966.1:222893-234839 GCA_001625245.1 Calycopis cecrops
TATTACGTAGCGTATGTGTTATTTTTCAGGTCACAGGTAAGGTTAAGCAGCCATATTTATTTAGATGCTCACGACTAAGAACTTTTTTGATAATACTATTTTCAATATAAACGTTATCATTTACTGTCTAGATTGAAATCTCTGTTGTGCTAACTCTTGCTAGATCTCCGAAAGTATCGTTCCATACGTATAGAGAAACTTAAAAAAAATAATTATTGTTGTGTAATAGTAATATAGGGTAAACAGCGTAGTATTTAAATACAAACAAATGCAACAAAAGTGCGGGAAAATTAAAAATAACTGAAGCCAACATGTGTTTCCTGATGAAGGTCTGCGCTCTGCCTTCAGGGATTATAGTGATGAGGGTCCTCTGTTGTTGTTGGTGCCTTAATTTCTCTATTTTTATAACACTGCCCAATTTAATCTACAACAAGGATGAGCAAAACATCATAAAAGTTGTATGTAACCTTTTTCGCTTTAATAATATAATTTGACCTTTTAAAATCTAGCTTATATTAGTCAAGACGGGAATTATAAATTTGGGTGTGCTAACAGGAATGTGTCCGATGAAACAGATTATAAATATATTAATAAGGAAGTGTATAAGACGGTAGTGTGGCAGCCGTACACGTTTTATTAATTACAAAACATTATATACCATTTAATTTGCCACTACGTCAATAGCAATAAAACGACTTATACGGATTTCACCGCGGTTTATTTAAGTATTTTTACAATCCCGTCGTTCCAAATGATTTGCAATAAAAATGGTCTCTGGTGGATTGAGATTTCAGATTTCCATTCTGATGTCAGTTGTTATTAAAAGTACGGTAAATCTTCCGGGTATCATCGGGTAAATTTATTAATTCAAAACATCTGTCATCTCAGTCCAACCGATATTGAAAAATATTTAAATAAACTGTGACAAAATCAGTTAATTATATTTTTTAATTATCATTTTAATTACCACATTACCAATTTTTAACATTCGCATATTACATTATTTTATTAAAAAAATAAAGTATTTTATACTATTTCATAATATTAGGTGATTATTCTATTCCTCATAATTTTCGCAAAGGATAAAAAATAAAATATATTGATTGTGTGACCTTCATTTCTTCGTTAGTTATTTTTTTTTAATTAATTTATTTATTAACTCTTATTAACTCCCTAATTGGCTGCAATACTACGATTCAATAGTATACTAAATATCCTTATCATATTGCTAGATAAATTAGTGAAAAAAATAACCAACTCAGGACACTGGCATGGTGAGTATAGTTAAAACTCCCGTTGAGAAAATAAAACGAAATATTTTTGCGTGCTACACAGAAACAAACACTAAAATAAGTTAAACAACAGTCCGCCGCGCCGGTGGGAAACATGTTTTAACTGGAGCGCCGATATTTTCATTGTTCCATTTCCACTACAAGTTTTTGCAGTCGTGTATTCTCTAAATACAAAAGTTTTTGATTCTTTGTGGCGCGAGGAATGCCACGTGGCTTCTGAAAGGCTATACGTATATTTAAGACTTGGTTTGTTTGCCAACTCGACAACTTCGTACTCCGAATTCTCACACAAAGTGACGCTTGCCATGAGCTGGTTTATCGTTTATCCAGCCGCCGGTAGCGGAGCACCATTATTAATATGTTTTGCAATGTGTGAACGATTAGAATTTAAATTACTAGTAGAAATTTGGGCGTAAATTGCTGAATTATTTCATTATAATATATTATTATTAGCATTTTTACGCTCAAAATTTGGGCATGAACCTTTTTTTTATTTTTTACACTTATGTGAAGAACGACGCTTTATATGAATAATAACCAGCACAATTGCTTTGCAGCAGGTGCCGAGGAGGTCAACCTCCTTCCCTTCTCTCCTGCAATAGGCCACCGTAAACTCACCTATCTAACGAAACGCGACAACACATCTAGCCCAATTCATTTGCAATGCAGCATTTCTTATCTATCATTCGTAGTTGGACAGTTTGCACAATCAATCTGTAAAGCACACACTGCTAGGTGAATTGCCCGGGTGTAGTAGGAACGCAGTCGTAAATTAGGAAATGAAATGAAAAAATGAAAATAATCTTTATTGCGCACTTTATAAACAGTATGCAATACAGTACATGTTACAGTATGGATGCGCCACAAAGGCGGCCTTATTACTTTACAGCAGTTTCTTCCAAGCAACCTTAACTATAGGATAAATTTAAATTACATAGAGGTAGTGCACAGTTAAAATATATATTAAGTATTTTGATATCGACAAACTTTACAAAATCAATGATGTCAGTAATGTTATTTAATTTGTATCAAAATAACATAGACTAAATAAAAATATTTAGTCTATGCAAAATAATAATTTAGATTACATAATATTTTTATCAGAGGAATCTTAAAGTGAGTAACATAAAGTCAAGCTAACAACCGAACAAAGTCACGTGCAACAGCTAGTTATTCAATGGTTTTCAATTTAAAATAACATAAAGTCAAGCTAACAACCGAACAAAGTCACGTGCAACAGCTAGTTATTCAATGGTTTTCAATGGTTAATGCTAGTTATTCAATGCTAGTTATTCAATGGTTAATTTAAAATAACATGAGTAGTTTAATATCGCTACTTTAATTATAATTTAAGTATTTATAACAACAACAAACAAAATAACATGAGTAGTTTAATATCGGAACACGGAACCGCTTCGAGGATAAAGCAATTAATTTGCTCAGGTCCAAAACAAACCGAGCCGGCAATTCGCAGTAAACCAACACATATTTAGCTCAGACACCCAAGTTCTTAACTAACACTCAACTTAATAGCCTCCTAATGACATTAAGAAGCGTCGTAGCGACAACGTCGCGCCGAGTTCCGCCCGCGCGAGGGACGGCTCATAATTAAGTTACCAATGGAGCTGAAATGTGGTTTACAGCAAACAGCGGACCGACTGGCCTGTCACAAGTCCCGAGTACTTCGGTTTACCTACGGAGTTGGTCTGATTTAATATGCAAGAGACCGTCGCACGTTGGGTCGTCTTGTGTGTTCTCGTCAATTGCTTTTAGTGCTGTATTGTTAGTTGTTTTAGATTTTATTACACCTGATACTCGTGAATTTGCCTGTGGTTAATTAAGATTATATAGTTGCAAATGTTGTAATGCTTCACGTTTATATAGGATTACAAAAAGTGGATCGTAATTGCAAAATATTAAACACTAATTACATCTTAAATTTGACGCTTCTATGTCTACTGAAAGTATCTTAGAATTTTGAAGATTGGTCAGTCAAAGTTGACTAGTTCTACTTTTGAAACTACAGTTAGTTATAAATGTCACAAGTCCCGAGTACTTCGTTTTGCCTATATAAAAGGTCTCATTTAATATACAAGAGGCCGTCGCACGTCGGGTCGTCCCGTGTGTTCTCATTAATTGCTTTTAGTGCTTTATTATAAGTTGTATTTTACTTTAATACACCTGATCTTGGCATATCTTTAGCATTAGAGCAATTCTATTGCTTAATGTTTTCGTGAAGCGAGCACTAATTTGTTATACATTAATGTTCGTCATCTAGTAAGCTCTAATCACATACTTAAGTATGTGATTAGAGCTAAATGACTTACAGACTTGAAATTTTGTATTTTAAAATCCAATTTCAAGTCTATAGGTCATTTAGTTCCGAAGTTAAGTGAAAGCGAAGTTTCGCATTCACGCCGCTCACTCATGATCATCATAATACAACTATAGTACTTCCCATGAACTCTGAGGGCTGAAATTTGGTACAGAACTGGTGGTTGGTGTAACTTAACTTGGCCGTTGACTTGTACCCACTAACGTATAAAGCATGTTCAGTTTAGTCTTGTCTAGAGTCCCACTAAAAACATTCTGTAAAAAACTAGCCAAGTCTCTGGAGCTACTTGTTTTTCTTTAAAAAGTAAGTTGTCTTATGCGCTTAATATTATTAATCTTTTAGGTAATACTTACTCTAATATAATCACTCGCCCTCAACTTTTGGTAAAGTCGTTAAAAGCCTAACAAAAGCCGGACAGACTGGACTTATGTAAATTTGGCCTGACACACCTGTAAAAAGCCACATGTGTCCTGCTAAATTCTGACACCTGGCTACCGTATAATCGCGAAAAAGCATATTAGCCCAGTCGGAAAAATACTTAATTCTGTATTAGCGTAATTAAGAGCGCCTAATTTACTCTGCTACCAAGTTTTCTAACAATTCACTTCAAAGCTTGAATATAGACCCTTTCTCCGCTAATGGATACAATTTACTCTGAGTACATTTCACATAACACGATGAAAGAGTGACATTAAACAACAAAGTAAGTAAATGACACGATAAAATGGCTCCAAATTAGAGAATCAAATTATATTGTTGATGGGTCCTAAAGTGCACTCGGGGTCTTTGTCGAGCGGCACAATGTAATATAGACGAGGTTAGAACCTGTAATAAGCGTTCGCGTCGAATGTACTTTAGATAGTATTAGGGCATGCGGCCGCGGTGAAGTGGCGCGCTATGAGCACCTGGTTCAGGTTGTCTGTGCTCTATAGCTTTGTAGTCTTAACATATTTGATGAAAATGAAACATTTTATGTCCGTGACAATGCAGTCATGTAAATTTAGTTTTTGTTTGACTTCCGACATGGCATATGGCCGTAACAAAATGGTGGCGTACATATTTTAAAACTACCTAAACAATGTCACTGGCGTCATTTGAAAGGGCTTAACTTTAATTTAATTAAAATCGCGCCAGTATAATTTTTTTCGACCAACCAAGTATGGGTATCAGCTGAAAAAGAGATTTCTAATAATTTGGTGCTAGATGGTGACTAGGGTCTTATGATGGAGCTGGAGAATGTCCGTAGAAACTCGGTAATTAAACAACGCAACCCCATCGAGTTTGGGCTTGTAACATTCATATTATCGAATCATATTATCATCTTCAAATAACGTAACGCTTTCCTGCATATTCTCATGACAATGTGCAGGAAAGCTTTGTGCTTTAATTTATTTGCATAAAAATCCCGTAGCCAAATGCTCTGATAGATATTGAAAACGAAGGTTAGACGTTTTAAACGTAGTTCTCTCAGTAAAGCAATGAAACGACGACCGATGTTTGTTTCGAGCCAACAATAAGCTGGCAATTTGCGAGTAACAGCTCCCGTGAAGTTGATGTAAATCAGGCCCTAACAAAATATAACTTTTGTTTCACTGATGTAACGTAGTTAACTGTTGACTGTTGTGAAATGTTTCTTATGTATATCGTATATACATAGAATAGGTATTTACAACTTACTTAACAATAACCCCTTTATTAATGAACATAGAATAACTTAATCCAAGTAATAACCTAGTAATAAACTGATACATGTCAAATTCCATAAAAAAACATATAAAAGTATGGAGTTTGACAGATGTCAGTTTATTACTAGGTTGTTTCTTGAATTGAGTTATTCTATGTTCATTAATAAGGGGGTTAATGTTTATGTTCATTTAATATACTTATGTTTTCTACGCATGATAAATAAATAAACATGTCGTTGTTTTCGAGCATGTTTCTATGGTACGGTATGGTATGGTATGTACCCGTAAAGTTTAGCCTAATTAGTAAGAATAGGAATGCCATGCTTTAGGAATTATTATTTAGAAATCAGTCAATACGACCGGAGAATTATCTCCCGCACACACGTATCCCCTTAAAGTAACAGCTATGCTGGCGTGCTTCGTATGGGTCTCTGGAGGGGAGAAGGAAAGGAGAATTAAGCATCTCCATGGAAGTTAAGAGGATGTTTATGGGCGTCGGTAGTCATCAAATGCTCGGATGTTTATACTATAGAACGCAGGGGGTTTCGGGGGCGATGAATCATCTAACTAGGTTTTTTTAGAAAATATTTTTATCGATGTTTTCTGGCAATAAAAACTGCTATCATCAGAAATCATCAAATATCATTAGAATACGTAGGTAAATTTCGCAAGCACAGAGAAAAATAGCCTCCGACGCGAGAGATACAAGGATCAAATCCACAGTCACTTTAAATTTTTTATTTTTGTCCTATTTTTATTCATCATTGATTCAGTGATTCGTATGTAAATAAATACCGAGCACAGGCCGGTCACCCAGGTATTGTTCATTGTCAGAGACCAGGTACAGCATTGATCGGAGAAAGATCAGTGATGATTAGTACGATACAATGTAACGGCAGTTTCATAAAGTTAGCAAGGAATTTGCTTAGTTTCTTTTTTACAGGGGAGATAAGGAGCAACCTTTTGATGACTATCGATGCCCATATACATCCGACTGATTTGCATATGAGTTGCCCTCCTTTCTCTTTTCCCCTCCATGGACCATGCGACAACCCACTTGGTATTTTTTTTAATTTTTTTATTTATAGCATAAAGGGGCAAACGAGAAATAGGAGCCTGTTGATGACTACCGACTCCCATGGACATTTGCATGATTGTTATGTAGATGCGTTGCCCTCCTATCACCCCCCCAATGGGCCACCGGCTACTCACAAACCGCACGAAACGCGACAGCGATGCTGACACTTTACGCCGGTATCAAGTGAGCGAGAAGTACTTCCCCTGTCGTGCCGGCCCAATTCTGTGGCATAGGAGGATGTAGTGTCATGCACCATGCATGGCACTGCCTCCTCCTGCAGCATGGTACTTTAGAGTAGACAGTCTTTTTGTTACGTATATCGGTACATGGAGAAGAACTGATGATGATGTTGGACCGGCTGGCTAATGAAGTTAGATGCGAGTTTACTAGATGCGGCGGGCGGCAATTTTTAATAGGTAAAGATACATTTTAATTTCCGTACCCTCACGGACGGGAGTTTCCCGTGAGTGGCGAACAATGTTTTTTTAAAATTATTCTATTTCATGCTTTCCTTTATGGGGTTCCATACCTTGAAAACGAAACTCTTATAAGATAGAATCTCTTGTCCATCTGTCTATAATGTAAAGACCCTTTTCTCGAGCGATCGAGCGGAAATTCATTTCATTCTTTATACCTTTAGTAAAAATACCTCTAAGTTAAGACAATAAAAATATTCGAATAAAGTGAATTTACGTTAGTAGATACAGTACAGCTATTAATTTCAGTGATGAAATTTGGCAAGGAGTTTGCTTTTCACATTAAGAAAATTATATAAAAAAAAATTATATATAATCATAATTATATAAAAAAACAATAAACCTTATATTTGTAGTTGATTCCATGCAAAATGAGATAATTAGTGTAACGCTCCATTTCTAGTTCCTTGAAAATTTTGAAGTAAACATAATTCTATGTACATCATGATTCTATAATGCTCTGGATAAGAGAATTTTCAGCAAATTTGGGTTTTTTATAAAGTAATATATTATAATTTTTATTACGCATACAAAAGATTTTTGTTTTAATTAATATAAAGGTTTTTAATTAAGCACATTTCCTTATCTAATTAGCATTCAGGGCAAATCTTTAAAAATGTGTAAAATAGAAACAAAAGAATTCCTTTAGTTGGTTAATAGAATTGTTACAATAGGTCAAGAGCGTATCTGTCCGTCGCTGAGAGAATACGAAGCGAAGTTGCTAATATTTTAGTATGAAAGGGGGACGAATTATATCTCTAACTAGCTGTGCCGCGCGGTTTCACCCACGTCATATGATTAAAAAACTTTCTACCCTATTTCACCCCCTTAGGGAATTTTTAAAATCCTTTCTTAGTGCTCACTTACATAATGAAGTGAACCGAATTACTAATTTCTGGATATGGTAGTTTTGACTGTGCGTAGATATAGTTTTGTGATTTGTCTTATATAGATATAGATATATTATCTAGTTCAAGGATATCACAGATATTCAGTGAGATCACATAGTGCATGTCTTGGATTCATACGGAATCGTTGGTGCTTTTGATCAAGTTCGGTATAAATGTCTTACTTCTTGTATAGAACATGGAAACAAGCTGGTTCAATTGAGTGATCTTACAATAAACAGTCAATTATATCTTTGAAGTGAAAACACCACGTTAACTCCCACGCGGCGCGCAGGCCTCTGGAACCATGATGTAACACGTTGACGTAGCTCCACTTTCTTGTGCTACCTATAGCATTTTAATTTTACACTTATATCTGTAGTCGCTATCCTATGACTACCTGTTTGTTTATCGGAGAAATAATGGATGAATTTTTTTTTGATATCAATACCAAAAATTATTTATATATACTCATGTCGTCGACCATCGACAAATTGAGATCCAAATTAAGCAGTGGGTATACAAACCTTATTGGTAATAAATATAACATTATACGTAACTTCCTCATGTCGATTACGATTTCTGGTTATTTAATTTGGATGTACTAAACATTGCTATTACTCATAAAAACGATGATGATCACGAAAAGTTATTTCTTAATTTAAACCGACGCTCGGGTGAGAATTATTTAGGAAACGGCTAATAACGTACAAAATCAATTAAACGGTGTAATTACGAAGGCTGTCAAATACTTTGATGGGTCCCAGATGAATGTCGAATAACTAATAGCTCCTCAATCACAGTGACTTTGATCCGAGTTAATTTCGGGAATGCGTCGGTATGTAATAAAGCCAATTGGAATTATTCAGTGGGGAATTAGACGTGAAACTGATTAGTAGCTACAATTTGCGTAATGTCTTTGGTTTGGTTTGGTTTTGGTTATGCTTAATAGTTATTAGAAAAGTTGATTGACCATCAACCAGATTGATGGCGATGTCTGTGGATTAGTATTCCGGGACGGCGGCAAGGAGGATCAGCAAAGAACATGTGTTTGAACTTTAAAAAAAAGGTTGAAGCTGAAGACGCTCAAATGCTAAAACATAATTAAAATGCTCAAAATTAAAAAGAAAAGTGTTTCTTTTTAATTATATGTCAAAAATGAGTAAAAGTAACGGTGCAATAAAAAATGTTGTTGACACGAAAAACATAAACAAACGTAACGAGTTCCTCGGTAATAAACATTGCTTGTTAAGAAAGCCGCCGGGAGTGCCGCAACTTCGTCGATCACGACCGTTTTGATTTGCGTCGTTGTTCATATCGTAAGAAATATATCTAGGGAGAGCAGAGATCAGGAGAATCCACTTCAAAAATGTATATCAAAATTAACTTATGTCTTTAGTATCTTAAGCAAAGTTGTTGTTAATAAACCCACGAAGGTTCCTGAGATAGGATTTTAAAAATTTCAACCCCTGAGATGGTGAAATAGAGGAGTGAAGTTTATTAATTATGTGACGCGGGTGGGACAGCGGGGCATAGTTACTTTTAAAGTGTCCATAAAAAGTAGGTATTATACAAGGTTGATAAAAGCGAGTGGCGTTAAATGAAACCACATATTTAGTGTATCATTTCGGGCGGCCGGGGTCATTCACCCCGTGCAAGGTTGCCGCTCACTGTATCCGCCCGGTACAAAGCATGATGACATTTTTTCGTTACTTGTAACTTGTTTGAAAAAAAAGTTGAGCAATCGGAGCCATTTGGTGACTATCAAAAGTTACTAATATCCATGTGCAGAAGCGTTGCCCTCTTTCATCCCATTTACCCTAAAACGGCCACCGGCTACTCACAAGCCGCGCCAAGCAATAGCACGAAGCGATAGTCATCAATTTTAGGACTGTATCACATAAGAGGTATCTTCCAGGTTTTTCCAGCCTTATTCAGCTGCAACACAGCATGGATCACTTAATTGAAAATTTATTCTGCACGTCTAGCGACACTACAGATACTAGCTAACCCAACGACTTCGTACCGACTGCAGCGCCATCTTACGGGCTGATTTGTAAATCTAAACCATTCTGAAACTCCCTAAAACACACATAAAAAATTTCGTCAAAATCGGTCCAGTCGTTTTGGAGCAGTTCAGTGACATGCACACGCACACAATAAATATAAGTATAAAAATTTGGAACTATAATTTACTGATTATATCAGAACATTTATGCAATTACTGTTTTTATTAGGAGTCGGCGCTCCCATTCTCTAGTCTCCATGAAAATGTAGGCCGCAATTGTGATTGTTATTGACAAATGGCCCTGTTGACAAAAACAACGTTTCGTTTGATTATATTGTTGAGCTAATTAGAAATTTTCACTGTATAATGTAAGAAGGCCGACGCCCATAGGCATTCGCACAATTGCTAAGCAGATGATCCTCCTATGAACTTTCAGAAATAGCACGAAACGATAGCACAGCTGTAACGGCGGCTTCATGTAAGCGAGATGTCGTTTTTTTAAATAATATAAGGGAGCAAGCGAGCAATTGCAGCCATTTTCACGATTACCGAAGGCCATAGACATCCGCATAGAGGTAACATAGCGTACCCCCCTTCCTTATTCTCCCTCCATGGCCTCCGGCTACTTACACACCGCACAAAACGCGACAGCACAGCTGTCACTTCACACCGGTTTCGTGTAAGCGAGAGGTACCTCGCCGGTTGTGCTGCTCCAATTTAGCTGCACGAAACTAGCTTTTGTGTGCTTCGATTGATAGAATACGACAACGAACTGCAAAGCTGATGTAAGCTCTATGTATGTCGGCTTATGCTGGGTCAATGTGCATCGGTATGAAGATACACGTCATCGAATAGCTTACTTGCTTCCACTGCTATCATATACAGGCACATATATATCACAGAGTTCAGAGAATTCGCTAAATTGCAGATATTGCAATCTTAAATCTCCAGTTTTCCATAAAAGTGTCGTGAATCTTGGAAGAACTTCAGGGATATCCTTATTTCCCGTGATAAAATCTTTTGCTTTCGCACAGGATTTCTTCGAATTCTTTCCCTTACTGCTTTGACCATCTTTTTCGTATGAAAACTACGTAGCTGTTCAGATCTTTTTCTGTCACAAACAAAGGAAGTATCATTGTACCTATTAATAGCAAGGTACATAAACATTTGACTAATACCAAGTGCATGGAAAGTTTTAAAAATTGCATATTGGCGCCAAAATGAGAAAACACAATAAACAAATTCAAATTTCCAAATTCAAATGTAATATTTTCTTATTTTTAATTGTAACAGTATTTATGGCCAGACTAAGAATATTATATTAATTACTATTAACCTTAAACTAGTTATTTTAGATTGCGTTTCCTTGTTTATTATACGTGACTTAGCTAATGCTTTTGAATTGACTTAGCTACGCTTTTATAAAATGGTGGGTACCATCATAAAGGGAACATAACAAAGAGATCAATGAATGAGTTCAATGATCTCTTTGGTCAGTCCTCTTTGGCCAATGTAGTCACTAGAACGTTTTCTCTGGAAACCAAAGGGATGTTAAGGTCCGCCTTTTAGGGTACTATTAATTACGTTAATGTTCCAGTATTATTATTCACGGCTATATTACGGCCACACTCAGACCCAGACAGACTCAGACTCAGACACTTTTATTTGTGCGATAGATAATAAGATTGTCAGAATCTTCTGGCAGGAAGAGGGCATCGCTACCTAGGACCTGTCACTTTCAAGTATCGATCATGATATCTCTGTAAAACAGTACCTACTTATATCTGTAATTGGATTTTTATTTTTCTTTAATTCTATTACTATTTCAAACACTTCATTTTTAGAATAAATAAGGAAAAAACCGATCTATATAATAAGGGACGGAAGCAGCGAAATTTAATGGAGAAACTCTAAAAAAGATTTTTTGGTATTCTTAAATTATGAGCGATGTATGAAGAATTAATAACAGGATATGTATATTATAATGCTTCACTCAAGTTACTTACCGACTGCGTTAAAATAAGGTAAGACCTTTAAAACGAGGCTCTGGTGTAACATAATACAATTTATTCTCAAAAATGAACATTACCATTATGGATCCCAAAAAGGGTGATATTCTTTTATGAAAAAACATTGGAGATTAGCAGATTAGCTTAATTTCGCTCCAACGTTGTCTCATACATAT
>LUGF01039966.1:243341-257417 GCA_001625245.1 Calycopis cecrops
TTTAGAATTGTTTTCACTACGTGAAAGATATACAAAGCGTGGGAGCGAGACATTCAAATTAAGTTCCGATCACTGGAAATAAAAAGAGACAGTAGATGAAGTAAATATGAGACAATTATTTTACGCGAGTAAAAGGCCATAGCGACCCGATTACATAATAATGACAAAGTCATGTATGTGTTTTTGTAGTAATTCTGACATTTGTTAAATATTTTTAGGGTTCGGTGTCTCAAAGAGAAAAAACAGAACCCTTATAGAATCGCTTTGTTGTGCGTCTGTCTGTACGTCTGTCAAGACCGGCAGGCGTAAAGATACAATAATTGAAAACCATGCATTATGTTTGGATTACGGAACCCTCGGTGTGCGAGTCGGACTCGCACTTGGCCGGTTTTTTTTGTCTTGTCTCTGTTCTGACATTGTGTATTCTAAATCTATGTACAAAAGCACCTCACTCGACACCTCATCGCAGCTGGTTGCCGGACTAATAAATTGTGCTTCTTCTAAGAGCACTCGTCACTCGTCTCCGGTCTCCGCTAATAAGTCTCACTCAATTAACGCCAAGACAGCCGATTATTATTTGGATTAAAATCATTAGTCTTAAGTCAGAATAATGGATCCATATAATTAAATGTCCCTAATCCTCTGAAGGGTTCACTTGGATCAAACAACTTCTGTTAAGCCATTTATATGGGCACGAGTTTTCAAAACTAGTAACTCGGTCATGTAACTTTAATTATGCTTAGCTGGCGTCTTGGAGATTAGATGATGAGATTGAAGCACTACAGTTTACGATCATTCGCAGGAGAGCGGTATAAAATTAATACGTTTTGAATATTATGCTATAGGTATATTACAAGTTAAACTTTAAATAATAATAATAACATCTTTATTTCATATAAAACTTATTACATATGTTCGCAATAAAACATATGTCTTCATTAAAATATGACCCAGTTTTACAGAATAATATGTATTGAGCTTTTGCTAGTAGGTAACCTGTCATCATCACCATCATCAGTTTGATGGGCATCTGACACTTCCAAGCCCTGAAGACGGAAAGTCATTTGAATTATCTCAGTGGGTGTTATGATTTAGAAGACATACTACAACATGCGGTAAGTAAGTTGCATCCATTATGAGAGATAAAGTGTTATGTAACCCAGTGACTATAACAGGACCCCATTTAGGTCACGACCCGTAGTAACTTAGTTAAAAAAAAAACTTTTGCTACATAGTTAAACCGGCACAGCCCCTGTTAATATATTTTATTGTTGTCGTAGTTGTTGTTGATATAATTAAGAACACGATACATACGGGTAAAAAGCAAACCTTACGGCTGTTGTTTGCACCGACTTTAAGAATGTCATTTTAAAAATTATCTTGATCTATTCAATATCACAATCTTATCCTTTTAAGCCTTAATAAAATGTATCATTATGTTAAATTTGATTAATTGTGTTTAAATTTTATAAAATAGCGAAGTAATAATTATGAGGAAAACCGGAGTAAAGTAAAAGAAAACAACTGTTTTAAATTTTCAACACGATGCCGGTCGATTCGTTAGGACGTTGTAAAGTTATTTAAGAATACTTTTTGACATTTTGCGATATAGGTAATTATTATAAGGCATCCTTTCGGCAGTCTTCTCTTATTTGTCTACGACGATATAGTATGCTGAAAGTATTTAATGCGTGACTTGAGCGAGTGAATAATTCCCACTATTACATAGTAAGGTAAAATGTTAGAGACATCTGCCAATCAACATAAGTCGTTACCGTGACGACTGTGATTGGTGACAGCACAACCGTCGCGTGGGGTCGGCGTGTATTAAAATAATTTATAAGTTTCACAGAAAAAGTATCGAAAAAAATCGAATAGGGTTTCGCATTTTTTCGAGACATATCTGATATCATAACAAGATCGCTTTCCTGAGTCGATGTGTTGATGAAGCCTGTGCACTTGTCTATATCTACGTTAGAGCGAAATAGAAATATAAACTAAACGTTTGTCATCGATAAAATGCGAATAAGGTTTCGCATTTTTTACGTACCAGATATACATGCGAGAAATGTTAAGAAATAAAAAAATATCAACAACGTGTATTTCAAAGTTTATTAAAGTGTTTGTTAGTATCTCCGCAACAGTACCGTGTTGAAATAATGCTCGGTAAAACTTTTTACTAGCAAACAAATGAATGTATTCATAATCAAGATATGTTTGTTTTATATCCCTTATGAAAATTATGAGGAAATATAATAATAATGTAATAGGCTGTATGCCTATTATGTACTTAATATAAAAGACTTGTTTAATTTACGTGAATGTTTACATATTGAAATGAAATTGCTTTGACGGATTTTGTTGTGGTTTTTTTTTATATTTTATAATCACGACTGAAATGACTGATGTTTTGAATTTATAAATTATTAAAAGTACGCGAATATTTTATCAAAGGCATTTTTAACAACTTGTGATCAGGACATCGGTTACCTCAGTCTACCAGTGACCACGGTTGCTGTCATGTTTTGAAAAGTCGGGATTGTTAAAATATTCAAATAAACCGCGTTCAAATCAGATCAAGTCATTTTTTTCACCGTTGATATATTTATAACTTAAAGGGTATTTTGTAATTATTGAAACATGTATAAAACGTACAATGGCAACACTACCATATACCTACTACATTTTCTTGTTAAGATCTTAATATTTTATTTCACCGCCATGTTGCTGCGGCACACACAAACAATTTCCTCCAAGACTAATATAAGCTTGAGTTTAGACGGTTAAATAATAATTAGTAAAGTGAAAAGGGTTAGAAACAAATTGTGTGATGTTTAGCTCATATTTTTTGGTGGATTAAATTGGGCAGTGTTTATAAAAATAGAGAAATTAAGGCACCAGAAACAACAGAGGACCCTCATCACTATAATCCCTGAAGGCTGAGCGCAGACCTTCATTAGGAAACACATGTTTACTTCAGCCATTTTTAATTTGATTTAAATATTATGCTGCTTACCCTTTTTTGTTTTTTTTTGTTTACGCGAGGAAACTCTTCTGAGCTTCTATTCAACAACAGGGCATCTCGGCAACTAGCTGGTCTTTCCCAAGGGCCAAGGAGACTCCTCCAAAAAGGGCGTGGCTAGTATTATATATTTTAGCATGCATTAAAGAGCTTTTTTGTTCTGTCTGATGGTTGAAGTTGTTACTGTATCATCATCTTCAACATCAGAAGATAACGCTCCACAACGCTTTTATCTCGCTTACGTGTGTTACGTACCTTATAAATCTAAAAACAAGGATGGGTATAAAAAATAAAGGGCAATTTAAAAAAATGTTTTAAAAACAAACATAATTGCAACAACGCAATGCGTAAACGCGCTTTGCGTTCTTGCGTAGCACTCAGAACTTAACAGTAACACAAAAATGAGTATACTTTCCACTAAAAACTAACACATTTAATATAATAGTTTATTAGTTTTAATTATTCAGAATTAAACTTATTAACGAGGCAGTAACAAACAATTATAGTTCTCATGTATAGTAATATTTCACTCGGATAGCAGGAGGAGAACCCGATCGAAAAAAAATATTACATAATTTTCAGTGAAGATTTTGAAATAAATTACTGTAATAAAATGGCCATTGATTAAAATGACGAAAAACCCCTGAAGAAGATTTATTCGATATGAAAAACATGATAGTAGACGTAGAGGTAAGAAATAGATGCGCTCGTAGCTCGCGTACCGTAGGCCGTAGCATTTGTAGCGTAGCGCCGACTTTAACGGTCTATTTATATTGGTATTGAAAATAGGAAAAAAAATATTGTTCGTTTATTTGCATTGCTAAAAAACTACTGAAATTATATTAAAAAATATTATTATCACTGCAATCCTCCATTATTCCTGATAAACAAAGGCATAAATTTAATAAAGATCCGTATGAAAACTTGAATGATAGAATAGAATAGAAATAGATAATGCAATAAACTAAAAAAATTATAGATAAGATAATAGAATAAATTTAATTTATTTAGATTATAATTAAAAAACGAGTCAAATAAAACCAAAAACTCCTTATATCGCGTACACTGAATTATTGACTTGGGTAAATTATATTGTTTATGATGAGATTGTTAAAATTTTCTATTTCTGATTTTCTTTTTTAAATAACTCTGCGAACGGACTCCCGTTATCTAAATTTACGCATAATAATATTTTTTCAATAAATATTGTGAGTAAACACATTAATTGATGCAAAAATATATATTGACAAGGGTGTAAAAATAGTAATAAAACCTTTTAAACAAACTTTACCGCGGCTTGTTTAAATATTTTACAATCCCGAAGTTTCAGAAGCTTTACAGCAAACATAGTTTCATTACAATGTGTTTTATTAACTTAAGAAATAATTAAGAATGTACAAAATATATAACGAGGCAGATATCTTAGCCATGTTTTTTAAATGGGGGACGTCAGCACTGCTGACATCAACATTTTCACGACGATGCTGGTCCATGGTAGATTTTCAAATAAAACTATTCCAACTTCACAACAGCTTAGTTTTATTATCTGGGCAGCGTAACGTTGTCCCAGAGAGCTTCACACTGTACGAATACATCGATTACAATGATTCCTTTTGTCGTAAATGCGGAGAGCTTATATTGCAAGTAACACGTGTTCAACTAATTAGGCTAATGATTGCGATAACATTCAAGAATTTACACTTTTACAATCAATTGTTCCATTTTAATAAATCAGGTAGTCTTCGCGCCGATATATATAATATTTATATAATGTATTATAAATCTATTTAAGTATAATATTATAAGTTTATTATAAATAGATTACACTATAAATGACAGTCAATTGCCAACAAAGTGATTGAGCACCTGAGTGCTCGAGTGCGGGGACCTGCCGCGGCAGACAACGCAATGATAAAAATGAGAAATTGTGTCGGGGTTAATGGATATATTCTATTACGTATACATGTGACGAAACAGTATAAACACCAAACGGATAAATATAATAACCATAACATAGTAAGAAGGTTTCATTGTAATACGTAACTAATAAATTCAAGGAAGTGTATAGAAGCATGCGACTTAGTATATTGTACGAGAAGCTGCGCTGTCTCCAGTACATTTCAGTGAACTTTAAGGTTCCCTTCTGAGGTTTTTTTATTGTTAAGATAAAACATACTTTGTATTATATTTGTATTTTAACATAACTGAGATTTCAGTTGGGTGACGGTTCGACGACAAGTCTTTGCAACTGTAAGAAAAAGTTTCATTTTATTAATGTTTCTGTTATTATAGAATACGAGCATAAGAATATAATAAGTGTCATTAGTGCATTGCTTTTGAATAGGTATGGCATGACCGGAGAGGTACCTCTCGATTACTCATTACTGCCTTAAAAGTTATAGCTGCGCGATAGCCTTTCGCGGGACAAATAACACGTGTTTAACTGTAAGTGACTTTGGAGCCACAGCACACACGATTAGACGCGGCTACCGGCGACTTTACGACAGTCCCGATTTCGAGTTCCCGCAGTCGCTAGATTTAGCGACTCTGCGACCAGTCGCAGTAGAGTCGTGCCGCTCTCGCGACTGCGTTTAGACGTTAATTGACATTAATTGACATACATTTGCGTAGTCGCTGCGTCGGGCGTCTTGTAGTGAGCGCTCCCCGAGTCTAGTCGCTGCATCTAGCGTCTAAAATGCGACTGAGTCGCCAGACGTCTAAAAGTCTCGTGTGTTCTGTCGCCCTTACAAGCAAACTACGGAAAGAAATTGAGTCAAAATATATTATGTAAATTAATTTTGATACAATTTCACAAAACTATATTTACGATGTATTTAAATAGTTATGCTCCAGTTATAACATATTTTATTTTCAAGGCGACAATTTTAATAAATTTAACATAAAACGCAATACCTGATACTACAGTCGTCCTGAGACCTTGACTAATATCAACCACATACGAGACAAAGAACACTACACAACCCGTAAAATATATTAGTTTTATTAAGTTGCATAAACACATTCAGTTAACAACAAACAAAAACAATTAATTTCAACGTAAATACAAAACAATATTACGCGAAGAACAAAAGATGGCATTATGGCATGCCGCTGACGTTTTAAAACGAAACTTTGTAATATTATTTCTCAAGTAGAATATTATGTAACACAATAGAGGTAGAGGGTGGAGGCTCACCTAGTTCATTCCGAAGTCTAGTAATGCTGCCATAACGATTGCCGGAACATGTTCTTTGGATATTTTATTGTGACATGTGATTGTAGGAGAGACTTCGCGGCAGTGAAATGAAATGTAAACTGAAAACTTAAATTGGATTTAATATCATTTATAGGAACGTTCGAAAGAGAACTCTTGTTCATTGGTTGAACATCAGGCATCATTTAAAGTTTATTTTCATATTGTTAGTGCACTTCTTTTTACTATATTACTAGCTGACCCGGCGAACTTTGTTCCGCCTTAATGGCAATAAATAAGCAGATTGTGTTCTTTTTTTATTGGAAAAAATACAAAAAAAATAAATAACTACATTAATCATTCATTATTATTTCTGTATTTTAGTACATAGGTTGCTCTTCACTTAAGTACCTTGTGATACACGACATTTTTTGTTTTATTATCAGGCGCAAAAACAAACAACGCAGATGGTCTTCCGACCCGTGAACATGCCACGTATAATTGACCATGGGAAAAACATGAATGTTCTAGATTTAAACCACAAACTTTTAAGGAATGGCCTTGTGATTTGTTGATGGTCATGGCAAATGCAAGACGTATCGGAAATTGAAGTCTTTTAAATTCAAACGGCATATCGGTTGGGATCATTGGGATCCTCGGAATGAGAACTTCCTCACCTTTGAATTTTCCTATCATTATCGTAGCGTAAATTACATTGTTCATCAATTTACTAACCACCAAACGCGTACCGTTGCACAGTTTTGGTTAGTTTATGTTTCGAAGCATGATTACTATGGAGCCAACCTTTAGGTGTAAATTATGCGGTGGTAAGCCAGGCACGTCCAAAGAGTTTAAAAATTCAATTGAATAGTTGGTGGCTTCATCTTCATTTGTGACGCAGTCAATAGATTTGAATGAATGCATTGTACCAATGATCTTATTTAGACTTATGTAGTTCAGGTCATCTACATCTTTATTCTTAGCCGCTAAAATTGCTCTCTCACTCAACCATTCATTATTTTTGTAGTTAGAAATAATATTTGGAAATACATTGTTGATAAGTTCGTCTTTTGACGAGACAAAATTACAGAAATTATTTGGAAATGATATTAATCCGCTCGATTCATCTACAGGTACTTGACCAGTACCGATAGTCAACAATTGCTCCGAGAAATCTTCAGCATATGTATCATTAAGCAATGTAACTCTCATGTTTGTTGTCAGCTGCAGTTTCTTCACATAGCGCCATAGATTTGACGATTTGAGGCAAGCGTTTATTTCATCGGCAGCCGTAGATCTTGGAATTACTGGCAGTATTTGGCGGAAATCGCCAGACAGTAAAATCATTGCTCCTCCAAAACATCTCGAGTCATTGCGTAAATCTTTTAATGTTCGGTTAAGTGCTTCTAATGCACGTTTATGCGTCATTGTGCATTCGTCCCAGATGATGATTTTCGATACCGCTAAAACTTTGGCCATTGCTGAGTGTTTTGCAATATTACACGTTGGTTCTTCATTAGTTTGAAGATTTAACGGTAATTTGAATGCTGAATGAGCCGTACGGCATCCTTCTAACAATGTGGCTGCTATTCCAGAAGAAGCAACTGCAACCGATATGTTGGATCTCGCCCGAACAGTTGCTAAAACTAATGACATAAGGAATGTCTTGCCAGTTCCACCAGGGGAATCTAGGAAATATAAACCACCATTTTCATCAGCGTTTGCCTTCATTAAAGTATCATAAACTTCCTTTTGTTGGTAATTCAACAGGGGTACATTCCTTTGAACTACTAAATCTAATTCCTGGTGATCATATTCACGTTCCCGTTCCAATTATCGATTAAATGCGTCATTCATTTCACGATTTGGCGCTGGCATTCCTAACCTGATTAATAAATTACCGCACATGAGGTAACACATATCTTCGATCAAGAGTAAAGCACGATTATGTATCTCATCATTCATCTCAATATCGTGATTTCTGGAACTGACACGACTTTGATGTAAAATATCTTCTGACATACTATCCTTGTATTTGTGCCACAGGTTACATGGGTTTGATGGAAAACATGTCGAAATTATGATAGCGAATAATGTGCGTATCTGACTTGGAGATGCAGAGATAATGGCTTCAGCGATTGTCGTATCCCAATGGGTATCGTTTTCTAATAAGTTCAATTCTTCACATGCAGCACGATATGTTGGGAATATTACACCATTAACAGTTCGTAGTGTCTCAAATGAAGTTGGCCCACGCACATTTACTGTCATTTGCGTTTTGTTATTCCAAGTCTGATTCTTTTTTGTTATACCTTATACCACGTTTTATAGTGACTGACGTTTCATCTTAAGTCACACGGGAACGCTGTCGAACGGGATAAAAAGTATCCTATGTCCGTCTCCTGGATCTAAGCTACCTCCCTACCAATTTTCAGCCAAATCTGTTCTGCCGTTCTTGAGTTATAAGTGGTGTAACTAACACGACTTTCTTTTATACATATAGATAATAGTTATATATTTATAATAGTTTTTTTTTATTAGAATAAGATAGTTTATAGATTTTTTTTAATAATTCTGATATATCATTTAGTAGACTTTCTGCTACGTCACTTTTATATTTGTCTATACTAGCTGTGCCCCACGGTTTCACTCGCGTTTAAACGCGAAGAAATTAATTTCTAAGAAATCCATATTATAAACTTCCAGACCAATTTCGCCCCCTTAGTGGTCGAATTTCTAAAAATTCTTTCTTATCGGACGTCATAACATCTAACTGAATACCAAATTTATGCCCTATCTGCCCAGTGGTTTGGGCTTTTATTTGATAGATCTCTATGTCAGTCAGTCACCTTTGAGCTTTATATAGGTTTTTGTATGCTCATGCAGTGTGTGTCTACGAATGAATATTTCTTTGTATATTGGCAGCTTAGGAACTACTCATTATTATTTCTACTAGATATTACTGTTTCTTTTTAAGTAAATAGACTGTCGTTGCCTTGATAGTATATAATATCTTTAATAAAAAAAAATACTTTAAATCCTTATGCTTATTATAAGTATATAAAGGGGAAAAAATATTATATATTAAACGTATTTTAAATTGACAGATATACATTAGAATTTGAAAAATGTACTTGTTTGCCTTCGAAGACTAATTCGTTCCCTTCGGATATTTTTGAGGATGGATCGCAGGGCAAAGGTAGTTAGTTATAAACTTTATACTACACGACAAAATATGATCACTATAACACAAAATCATGTAATATTATATTATTATTTATGAATTGCGAAGAATCGAGCACTATCGCTTTAAGAAATAAATTATTATGGAAATAATTTCCATTAAATCTGAAAGTGTATCAAGATATCTTTATTTAATAGATTACATAGACGAGCCAGGGATATCAAGTCAAATCAAATCAAAATATTTTTATTCAAAATAGAATTTAAAAAATTGCTTTTTGAACGTCAAAAATTTCATCTACCACCGGTTCAACCCTAGCCCTGTCCTGAGAAGAACCGGCGAAACAAACTCAACGGGCCTCATTGATTTCTTCATTGTACATTCTTAATTATATACAATAAAAAATAGTAAAAGTATATAATATAATACAACTTATAATAAAGAGATGTATAATAACGAGAACACACAAGACAACTCGACGTGCGACGGCCTCTTGCATATTAAATGAGACCTTGTCCGTAGGCAAACCGAAGTACTCGGGACTTGTGACAGGCCAGTCGGTCCGCTGTTTGCTGTAAACCACATTTCAGCTCCATTGGAAACTTAATTATGAGCCGTCCCTCGCGCGGGCGGAACTCGGCGCGACGTTGTCGCTGCGACGCTTCTTAATGTCATTAGGAGGCTATTAAGTTGAGTGCTAGTTAAGAACTTGGGTGTCTGAGCTAAATATGTGTTGGTTTACTGCCAATTGCCGGATCGGTTTGTTTTGGACCTGAGCAAATTATTTGCTTTAACCTCGAAGCGGTTCCGAGTTCTTGTAGCGTATTTAAACTACTTACGTTATTTTAAATTGAAAACCATTGAATAACTAGCTGCTTCCCGTGACTTTGTTCGGTTATTAACTTGACTTTACGTAACTCACATTGAGATTCCTATGATGATAAACGACAATGTTATGTAACACAAGTTGTTTTTGTGACTCAAATCAATTTTACACTGACATCTTCGATTTTGTAAAGTTTGTCGATATCAGAATACATATCTCACTGAGCATGTCTGGTCTTTGCATATAGATATAGAAGAGTGATGTTGCATTGCAGTTCAAACATGATGGTACCCATGGGCGTACGGAGGGGGAGAGGGGGGAGGGGCCAGGTCGGGGCAGTTGCTCTTAACATTGCAATTACAACAGTACAACTGTCGTGTCAGCATTTATATATTTCACAGAAAACTATACACATGCGAGAAATGTTAACAAATAACAAAAATAACATCAAAAATGTAACATATTGAGAAGTTAACATATTCGAACAGAAATTTTAAATAATATGGCTGTTCAAAACAGAACCGTGTAGTAATAAAGTTCAGTAAAACTTTTAACTAACGAACAAATGAATGAGTTCAGAACAACGGTATTTTTGTTTTATATCCTTTGTAAAATTACGAGGAAATTGCGTGACAATGTATACATTGTTACACAAACTAATTGAATGGAAATTGCTGTGGTTTATTTAAGTACATACAAATCACGGATGGACTGATATGACTAAGGTCTTGGTACCCAAAGATCCCACAAGTAAAGTTAAGTAAGTGACCATGGTAGCTGTAAAGCATCTGAAACCTTAACGATTGTAAAATTACGTATCTGTTAAACTCTTTTTATTTAGATACAGTTAAAACTTAAAAGAATAAACAGTATTTTGTGATCAGTAAAACTTATCTAAAACGCGAAACAGCCACAATGTCGTCTAATACACCTCCTTATTAATATTTTAATAATTTGTTTCATCCCACACATTGTTGCCACACACCTAAAAATAATTCTCGCCGTGACTAACATAAGCTCGAGTTTAGATGGTTTAGTAATTAATAAAGCATATAGGGTTAGAAACAAATTTTATGATGTTTCGCTTATCCCTTTTGGTGGAAAAATTAAAGCACTAAAATAACAGACGACTCTCATCACTATAATCCCCCTGCGCACTGAGCGCAGACCTTCATTAGGGAACACATGTTTACTTCAGCCATTTTTTAATTTTCCCGCTCTTTTGTTGCATTTGTTTTGATTTAAATATTACGCTGTTTACACTATGTTGCTATTACACAACAATAGTTAAAATCTTTACAGTCTCTCATGTACATATTTCATGTTTTGTATACGTATAACATAATAATAACACTTTTCTCCGTACATATTCGGTTTCAATGAAGTATCTGAACGAAGACTAGATGCCGACTATGCGAGACACACATTATTTTAATGTACTACACGGACGCGGTAAGTTGGGACCTGGCAAGAATGCGAAGAATGCTCTCTAGCCCCGCACTTCCCCAGATGTCGCCCTAATATGGCGATATCGGGTGTGGTGGGGGGTTAAAGATCGGGAAATGGAATTTTTGCCTGGTCCCAACTTACCGCGTCCGTGTTATACTTCAGCATTCACTAAAAATTCAACTTTTCTAAAATATCTAACTTGGATGTTCTGCTTCCAAATTTAGTAACATAACAATAGCCCTCCTGTCTGTACTTCCTCTACAATGTAGTATCTCAACGGAGACTGGGTGCTGACTACGCAAGAGACGCATTAAAATTCAATGCAATCACAATAACAGTGCCCATCTACTTCGTTATTCCGATGGGACGGCTGTCTGTCGTGACATACTGCTTATGTGGTTGAATGTTCTATTATCTATCCATCTATTAGCTATCTGCTAGTTATTGACGTTAACAACTAAGGTAGGGTATTATGATGATAGGGATTAGAATGTAAACCGTTATGTTTTAGACCTATCAATCAAATCTGAAACGATAGAACTGTCAATAAATATCTAAATAAATAGAAAGAAACAAATAGGTCACGTTACGTGAAACTTACCAACAATAAAGTTAGCACAGGAACAAGTGCATCGCTCGTCTCTCCTGGCCCCGCTGAAGAAAGTCGACGGAACTAGGAAATATCCTCAAGTAAAGTTTAATTTTAATTACCACTCGCGCCGCTCTCGACCGCGGCGATGCGACGCTTCACCAAACACAGAACCTGGCAAGTACGACGCTTTACAATGCTAATTTATGTAGCCCGTGTAGGTTACATCTATACATTATTAATATGCTTTGCTTTGCTGTTAATTTTATTTGCTATGAAACGACCGGCTTTAATTTTAAAAAGTCTTCTAAATAATTGTTGTATTTTCATGACCACCTTCTATTAGTTAAATTAATTTTATAGTACTCCACTGTCCATTGCAGTCTTCTGCCCGTGCTGTACGCGCGGCATTCACGTCAGCACCTGAATCTGAATTATAAAACTTATGTTAAGATACATCTCTCCCATCTGCAAGAGAGTGGTTGAAAGTACGCTCTTTCGACGCTAAACCTAGCCTTGTTCATTCATAGCAATCCTATAGTACCTAATATGAAAAAAAGTGCGTGAGAAGTTATACTTCTTTGGCATTATTGAAAAAATAAAAAATAAAGTATTTATAACAATAAAAGAACAAATTCAATGAAAACTTTTTGATATAAATAAAAATAAAGTAAGAAAATGATAATAATATTAAAAAAATGAGTAAACTTAAATTCAATGAACTGAAATTGAATTTATTATTAAATTTATTTATTTACAAAAGTAAAAAAAAATATTTTTATATACTTTTTTATATATTTCAAAATATTGAATGACCAATGATAAATATTGAACATTAATAATTTAATAATAATAATGTTAAAAATGTTAAATAATAACGTTTTAATTTTTATCAATAAATAATACATAGTTTGGAAATGAATCAGTCTGACAATCGTACCGCGGCTCGATATCAATAAAGTAAGATATTTTAGGACATTGTTTTAATTTAAAGTATTAAAAACTAGTTACTAATTTTAATGAACACGAAAATGGATATGCTCGAAATTGATCTTCCTTAAATGATCAAGATTAAATTGTGTAAATGTAATAATTAATACAATCTGATTTAAAACCTTATGGGATAGACTTGGCAATAATTTGATTATAAATTTTATTAACAGGTATGATACTATAATCAAACATCAAAACTAAAAATAGTAGTGATAATTCAATTTAATATTCATTATTCAGCTAACATTCCAACTTACTGAGTTCCGCTAACTAATCATATATTTATGCCCACTAACCGTACCGTCTTAGTTGACGATTATAACTTGGCGGCATTTAATTTGTTTAAATGCTGCCACGGTTTCGATAGACAGCGACAAGTTGCGAAGCCGCAAGATTAAAGTCTCCGGTTGATCCCTGAACAAATTGGTCGGCTAATGAGATAGTTGGGACGCGGGCTGGAGGCTTACGTCTAAATGAATCAAAGTTACCCTGAGCCGGGATTGATGCTATCATTTACCCAGATACTTAACGTATTTTGTGTAATTTGTGCCAATGATAAATAACTATACAACAGCCGTTTTGATGGCGAAGTTCGAGACATACCATTTATAAAATTGTAAATGGTCTTTTTTATTTAGTAAACGTATTTAAATAATGATATAATAAAGTGATCGTTATAATAAAATTTAATAAGTGTTTTTTTGTTTACGTACATGAATATACGTACTTAAATAGAGTTAGAAATAAGTTTCAGTTAACGCCGCAATAGTATACAAAGTAGTGCAAAAAATTTGATTACTCTAAATGTGCTGGATAAATT
>LUGF01039975.1:36148-69928 GCA_001625245.1 Calycopis cecrops
GGAATGCATCCATCTTGCTTATTTTGCTGGGCTTGTTATTATCTCTCTTTGCTAGGGCATTATTTCTATTATTATCATTTATTTAAAGATTCGGCATTGTGTAAGCTTATGATAAAATATAATTTGTACATACTTACATATTTTATGAAAAAATATAAGTGAATGTGTATTAAAAATGTACTTGTTGTATTCTAAAATACAAAATTTAAATAATAAATGAAGTTAATGTATAATAATAAAGTTACATAAAAGTAATAAATATATAATGTTAATAGTATTAACCTGGAATGTGGACGGTTGTGGTAGATTTTTGTATGGACTTTTGGGAAATCACCTGCAGATAATCTAAGATGTGGCTCATATTCATCTCCTTGTTCCATGGTGACTTTGTGGGCGTAAGTAAAATAAATAAATTTGCAATTAACTAATATGTTTAAAAGTTAAAAAAAATATATTATTCAATCCGTAAGTAATTTTTGTCATATCGTCGTATCGTATGTACTAATAAAGTATAAGAAATATGTATAAAATGTACAAAAACTTGTTATAAAATTTATAATAATACTTGACAACGCAACAACTATATTGTTCTTGCGAGAAATTCTTAACTAAATTCCACGAAACCAATGCAGCAGCGAAGAAACATTAATTAAGTAAGCGACCGAGAGGCTTCAATTAAAGCTAAAAGCTGTACTACTATACCGCATATTGAAGTCATGTCTAATCAATATCATTATGCGATATTTTGGTTATTATATGTATTTTATTATTAAACTATTCTGTCATTTTGCTCTCCAAAAAGTAAACAATATATTTTACAGTTACTTACGACTTGCCGATCAAGGTGAAGAGCCGGTGATTATGAAACTTATTTTTTAATATATTTACATTTCTATTTTTTATATATTTTTATATAATTTATTGCTCCTAATAACAAAAAAAATTCATAGATACATTTTCGCGTTTCAAATTTAGCACACGCGCGTCGCCGTCATAGCGAAACCCACAGACTAAGTAGTAACCACAGGTTATAAGTAACTCATAGATAATAATACAATGTACAATAGGCCCTTTTAGTTTTAAAATTATAATATTATATTTTAAACTGGCTCATATTTATAGACATGGTAATAATTGGTAATAATATTAATTCTTCTTAATAAACAAACGTTAATCAACTTTTGATAAACTATAAAGTTGGTCCTTGGCCCACTCGATGTTTTATTGCCAGTGATGTTTAACAAAAGATGTATTAATGAAACAAAAATAATATCAATCAACGTTAATAAGTGAGACAAGTCTGTCTTAAGACAGTCGTGACTACAATGTGCGGTCAGCCTAAATCTCGTTTTACCGCAGAATTCTTTTTCTTAGTTTCTCTTGTTTAGTAACCACCATAGATAATACAGTATATACTGAGAGTAGCCACTCTATTAATGTTTCATGAGACCTTGAATAGGATCGTTGTAAATTATTTACATCGGTGTTCTATGATTGAGCAAGTTAGGTAGCTAAAAAGTCCAAGCACTTAGACCAGTTACAAGTTACTACCAGAGTACGATATAGAGTAGTATATCTTCATACAAATGAGCGGTTTTTTAGTGTGCGCGTGAACACCGGCTGCCGCCCTTTGTCCGCACAGCACACATGGACATAATCCTATTAAACTAGATACAATAAACCGTCTGTCGCGTTACCTTGGATTGGCGTCTAGTTAGTTTGCGCGCCTTCGTGTATTTCGCTGCACAACATAGACATCTGAATATCAGCAGATGCGTTGCCCTCCTCCCTCAATGGGCTTACACATACATAGGTACATTTTTTAAAATTGTATATGGGGTTAAACGAGCACTCGAAGCCATTTTCAAGACTACTGACAGGGTCACACACACAGCCTGTGTGCGAAACCTATGGAGCGCCTCTTTTTACCCGACTGCTACAGAAAGGAGGGTAATGTTTTTCAAGTGTATGTTTGTATGTATGTAGACTTCTATGTTCCCTGCTCGAGCCTGAACGGTTGAAAGGATTTTAACGTTTATGGTGTCGTTAGATTGGTCTTGATAGCGATAGTGACTAGGTACGTAAGAAAAATAAAAAACAAAATGGCAGATTTCGGACCCTATATTGTTTTTTTTTACAATACCTTTCGATCGGCTTTGCAAGCGTTTAGCTGATTTTTTGCAGTAACTGAATAGCATGGGAAAACTGTTCTTCCAGTGAAGAAGCCGTCTCTTATTTAATTGGAACTGTCACCCACAAGATCCCAAATATGTTGTCTTTTGAGCCTTCGAGCATTCATTGGTTTACATAAAGCTGCTGCTAGGGTGTAGGTATGACCTTTAATGCGGTCTTTGTAGGTCTTTGTTCCGTGTTCAATTTCCTCCTTGACAGTTCTCATTTTTGTGTATTCGTGTATTTCACTGGCTCTGGATAAATAAGGGTGCATTCGTTGCCATTTTAATGACCTGTTTTGAAATCGTTGTATTATTTCTATGTTGTTATGTTGTCATGTTTAAGTTTTTTGCTGATCCCCATAACTCAAGGCCATATGTCCACACTGGCTTGATTTTTTTTTTTATGATATAGGAGGGCAAACGAGCAGCCGGAGCCATTTTCATGACTACCGACGCCCACAAACATCCGCATAGAGGCTATACAGATGTGCTGCCCTCCTTTCTCCTCCCACCTCCATGGGCCATTTATTGTTTGATGAAATGATGATTGATTATAGTTTTATAGATGAGTATCTTATTTTCAATAGTTACGTGTGATCCTCTAGCCCAGTGATTCTCAACCAATGTGCCGCGGCACTTTTGTGTGCCGGCAAATTTCAAAAGTGTGTCGCCAAATTTTGTAAATAGACCTATATTTAATGTTAATATTATTAAATTATATCATTTAAAAAGAAAAATATTTAAAAAGTTATTATTGTAGTATTTCGTATATTTAAAATTTTTGTCATAAACTATTTATGCAGTGTGTTGTAGTAAGTAAATAATTTTTATCTTTTTCTTTGTGTGCCGCCAAATTTTGAAATCGTTAAATATATGCCGCAACAAAAAAAAGGTTGAGAATCAGTGCTCTAGCCATTAGCCAGTTTAAATTTCTGAGCCGCATATTCAGTTCGTCACGTTTCTTTTTGATAAGATGTTTTCCATGTTTGCCTTCACAGATTAGAATATACTAGGGTTTGCCTTCTGTCTAGATGCATGCCTAGATACTTAGCTGCGTCTTGGTGAGGTAGGACATCGTTACCAAGTTTAACGGGAGGGCAATTTTCCTTTCTCAGGGTAAAAGTGACATGCACAGATTTACTGGAGCTGACTTTGATACGCCAATTTTCCATCCAGTTAGTGACTTTGTTAAGATGGTTTTGTAGCCTTATGGACGCTATACTGGGGTGTTCATGGTTGCACAGTGCTGCAGTATCATCAGCAAATGTGGCACATAAAATATTATCGGATGTAGGTATATCTGCAATGTACATTAGATACAGTGTTGGACCCAGTAAGGAGCCTTGCGGTACCCCGGCTCTTACATCTTTGAAGCAAGAATATGAGTCGTTGATTCTTACTCTAAATACCCTGTCTTTCAAATATGATTCGAGGAGCAGATAGAAAGTATGTGGCAGTTATTTCTTTATTTTGAAGAGTAGGCCTAAGTGCCAAACTTTTTCAAAGGCCTGTTGTACGTCTAAAAAGACAGCAGAGCAGTATTCTTTCTTCTCAAGAGCCTCTCTTATTTTGTCGACAACTCGATGGACCAATGGGATGGGAAAGGATGGAAAAATAAACTAAAAAGTCTGAAATACTATAATAATTTAAAAAAAAATTCCCTCAGGTTTCCACCATAAACATTTTGACATGAGATTATTATACTTTTTGTGATTATAGACATTGGACTAATTACAGTCACTCGAAGCTTATTGTATCTTATTACACCTTAGGTATTGCTCGTTCGGGTCTGGTAGGATATCTACGAGTTGCTACTATGTACTCATACATGGGCTGTTTCTACCTCTGCTATGCTTTAATCAAAAATGCACGGTATAATGGCTGCTGTATTGAGACAAATGTGCCTATGTGCTGTTGATTCATTCATTGGCTCTGGAGCCGAGCTACTACCTTTTATACTTTGTGGAGTTATTTTGTTGTGTTCGCGTATCTCTTTTAGGAAGGAGAAATTTACTCATAGAACAAACTTGACTTTCTGTAGGCAGTCATAAGACATAACAGGTAATAACGAAGCAATTGTACAACTTGTACCTACTGTTGAAACTTCTGTGATACTATTTAGTTCCCATTATACATAATTACCATTGTCAGGGGAAGGTTCACTGCACAGCCAATATAAATAAAAGTTTAACATTGAAAAACTAACATTTTCTTGAAAAGGAGAATTTTCTTACAATAATAAATCCAAATTGATATTAATAATTACTGAATTTATTAAAAACTAAAATGCGTGTTAAATTAAGCATAATAACTAAGATTAGCTTTCTTCTTGGCTTGCACTTCTAGAATGGCATCCATGAAGTCTTCGTGAGTGACTGCAGTGGCTGAGCGTCGGAGGGCGATCATACCAGCCTCCACGCAGACCGCCTTACACTGGGCGCCATTGAAGTCGTCAGTTGAACGCGACAGCTCTTCGAAGTTTACATCAGGCGACACATTCATTTTACTAAAAAAAATAATTTAAGTTTGGAAGGGCATGCTTACTGTAAGAGATCTTACACACGAGCGGCACGTGTCACCGGTAGAGGTAACGACAGCCGTTGACAATTGTCGGCGCTTCGAGGGCAGTCGTCGGCCAATAGAATATAGACCGACCACTGATCTTTGAAGCTGAAATGGTTCGTCTATATTGCTATAGGTCGACGGCTGACGTCGACGTGCCGTGGCTGCCGCCGACACTTGTCGACGGCTGAAGTTATCTCTGCCGCTGCTACGTGCCGCTCGTGTGCTCTTAGAGATTCTGCTTCGACCCAAATCATCAGCAAATCGGGCCGACACAAACGGCACCCTCGCTCGAACCATCGTAAAGTGAGAGACACTTAGGTTTTTTACGGTTTGAGAGTTTTCGCTTGGATTATCCGAAAGTATTTTAGTGCATTTGCCACCTTATGATATAAAAAATAATAACCAATATATTGGTTATAATACGAATTTTTATTTTGAATCTTTGTGCAATAGAAACAGTTGTTCTGGTATGGAACTAACACGACAGCACAGTTGTCACTTTGAGCAGGTATCAGTCGCTGTCGGACCTCCAAACTCGTTGTCGACATTCTGATATTTCAATATACCTATTTACGATACAGTCCGCTATTTAATTTAATACCCATGACGAACAAACTGGTGACACACAAAACACAACGATGGGACGGCAGTCCGACACAATGGGGTAAAAATCAGACGCTAATAACATTCTTTCTGGGCAAAAACGGAATCAAACCCAACTGCTGAGCTGTCGGTGTCATTCTAAAATACTTCCAGCAAACAATTCATTTACCGTGAGTGAATTTGCATGATCCTCGCTCTCGCTTCTTCATTGGGATGTGGAAATTCGATCTTCCTGTCCAATCGACCAGATCTTAACAGAGCAGGGTCCAAAATGTCAACACGATTTGTGGCTGCAATAACCTGTGAAAGAATATATAGGTAACTTATATTTCCTGTTATGTAAAATTAGCTTAGGAATTTGATTTTGACATGATTTACAACGATGATCTCGCAAGAGAAAAGTGTCACGTTGCACTTGCAAGCCAGGAGAAGCAATAGTTTAGTTTGTGAGTTGTGACGGATCTATCTCCCTTCTATTTCATTGGGCCGAAGTGTCCGTTGAACACATGGAATTACCGTCCATGAACCGATATTACAGACCAATAATGTAACGAATATCCTTTTTTGAACATTCGCGAATGTGAATACGAATATCTGCTACCAACATTCGAAAATGCGAATATTCAGTTTTAGTGTAAATTTATTATATAGTTTGATTACAAATAAGTCTCTCCCGAACGAGGTGCGTTCCGCTAATAATATGATTACGAGGTCGTTATTTTTTCATCCAATAAAAATAATCGTCCAAGTGCGAGTCGGATTCGCACTCCGAGGGTTACGTACCAATGTCTCTGCGACGTTTTTTAATCAGAAAATAAAATAACTTGGTTTTTAATAGCGTTTGTATGTACGACCAAGTTGTATTTTTATTGAAAATGTATTATTTCTTAAAAATTAATAGTGATGAATGATGAAACTAATAGTTGAGCGAGATAGCTCAAACTAATTCTCGTTTAAAGATTCCACTGAGATCTACAGCATATATATATATATATATATATATATGCTGTAGATTTCTCACTCGCTTATTTTAAAAGACACAGAAAGGGGACACACTCATTTTTCCACTTTCCAAGCGTCTATGTTTCAAACAATTGATTTTGCCGAAAAAATATTTTAGCAACATTTATATCATTTTTGAAAAACTATAGACGCCTCTCACATACAGGTTGGATAAAAAAATATTTTCAGATTGAGTTCTTTGTACTGAGAGATTATGTAGAGTTCGAGTTTTCTCACTATATTTTTCTTTGCGGTTTGAGCACTAAAAACGCATTTCAGTTAGCAAAACTGATTGATACATATCAGGGCTTCAAACCAAGACTACCGGAATGTAAATTTTGATCTGATTAAAATATAGTACATACTTTAATGTCGGCAGTTGAGCTAAATCCATCAAGTTGATTAAGTAGCTCCAACATGGTACGCTGCACTTCACGATCACCAGCTTTCTCAGAATCAAAACGCTTTGTGCCAATAGCATCAAGCTCATCAATAAATATAATAGCTGGGGCTTTTTCCTTAGCTAGTGCAAAAGCATCACGCACAAGCTTTGCACCATCACCTGTAAATTTATTAAGATTGTTTAGCCTGATGATATGTATCACATATACAACACAAACAGGTTTCTATAACTCTTTTATACAAAATTTAATAATACTCATAATGTTTAATTTTATACTTCAATCTTGAGTTAGAAAATAGGTAAAGAAAAAAAAAATTATGTCAGATTGTTTTTGATTTAACTAGTAGTTTAAATATTTTTTCTCATACCTTTACAAAAATCCAAACTTTGGTACCCCTGCAGTGGTGTTAAAAACAGGGACAAAAGTTAGAACTTAGTTAAGTAGTTAAAAGGTGCTTTCACAGTGGTATAATGCACTATTTTTATGAAAATATTCTAATTAAACATTATTATACTATGCAGCTGGAGCAGGAAATAAAGATTTTTTTATTATAATATTCTAATTATTTATACCTTATGCACGTGGGGCAGGAGAGTAAGAAATGTCTCAGATCACATGTAAATATGAAGCCGAGATTGTTACACATACCATCTAGGACCTTTTTATTTTACAGATCAAGGTGTGTATACTACTTAATAAACTTTTCTGTCAAACATAGATAACAAAAATGTTTAGCACAACAAACTAAAAGTTCTCACTTTCCATCCAGAGGAGAGAAAAATAATTAGTTTACTAGAAAGGCTTTGACCATGTGACTGTTGAACATCTCATATAAAAATTTGAACACCTTAGTATATTTAGAAAGCTTTTGGGGTGGATTAATGATTTCCTCAGATATAGAACCTGAGTATTCAAGCAACTTTGTCTGGAGCCAGAAATATAGTGGGCAGGATCTTACTTGGGGTACCTTAGTATGTGGATAGCACTGCTCTTTGTTTGCAGATAATAAATTTTTTTGAAAATCCAATCAGACTAGTCAATCACAGAATATTCAAAACAATGAAGTTGTACCTGTAACTTGACCTTATTTTTTTACATCTTGTCGACTATTTATTCGTCACTCATTTATTCTTTAAAAATTAATAGAATTTGTTGAAAAATTAAATAACATTAGGAAAAAAATGTTGTAGTTAAGCTTTCCTTTATGCTATTATGCTGCTATATTGGGAATGGCTGAGATTTCAGACTAGATAATGTTGAGTCAAGGAAAAGGGGATTTACATGTGATTATTCTTATTTTCATTAATTGATAGTAAATAAAAAAACTCTCACCAATAAACATCTGCACTAATTGAGGTCCAGCCAATTTCAAAAAGGTGGACTTTGTTTGCGCTGCACAAGCTCTAGCCAGGAGTGTTTTTCCAGTACCAGGTGGTCCATATAACAATACTCCCTTAGGTGGATGTATGCCAAGATTCACAAATTTTTCTTTGTGAGTCATTGGCAAAACTACAGCTTCGATAAGTTCCTGGAAGTAGCAATTATTGTTTGAATTTAATAGCTAAATAAATATCTAAGAAGAAAAACTAAAGACTGAAACTTGAAACTACCATGAAAGGAAATGAGGACAATATCATATTTATATACCCTGCACAACTATTGCAAGAATAAACATCAACATGAAACACTTTGAAAATAGATATAAATAGTACAAGCAGTTTCTTTCATGAGGTATGACAGAATAGGAACATACAAAAGAATTCAAAATAATAAAGCAATTTTACTAACCTGTATCTGTTTATCCAGACCACCAATATCTGAGTATTGTTCAGTAGGTCTCTCATCTACTTCCATTGCTTTGACTCGAGCATCGTATTCAGCGGGCAATGTTTCCAAAATTAAGTAGGAATCTTTATTAACACCAACCAAGTCACCTGGCTTTAATTTCTCAGCATCTACCAAGCCAATGACTGGCAAAAAATATGTCTGTCTAGTAGATGTTTTGATAACTGCACATTTCCCTTTTCTTTGCGAATCAAGATCAACTACTGCGCCATCTTCCTCCTCCTCCTGGGGATCCACATCTAGTAATTCAATCACGTTCGATACAAGATAAGGAAGTGTTTTGTTTACTTTTATTTTTTCTGTGTTTTCTTTGATTTTGTCATTTTGAGCTTGAAGTTCGTGGGAAATTCTCATTACTTCACTTTTCATTATCTTAATTTCATTGTCCAATAAGCGAGTTCGACTGATAATCTCGTCCGTCGGCATACGTAAAACTTCATCGCTAAGAGCTTCTTCACCATCTTCCCAGATGGATTTATCTTCAAGTGTAGTAGTCATATTAGATTGCGTGCTTTACAATTTAATAATGAATGGAAACTACAACAATTGTTTAGGTTTAAATTATTTACACCTATTCTTTTAGAGAAAATGAATTGTCATGACATGACAGAATCAGAGTTGCCCCTTGTCAAATTCATTTAACTTTTTTTATTATAGATTAAAGAATATTCGTAAGGAATAATAAATTCAGCCAATACGCATTTTTGAAATCGTAAATTTTGTGTAAAATGACACTTTGCACATAATTTCAAACACCCAGTGGCATAAAAAAGGGAAGGCAAGTTCGTAAAATGCTATGTGCCTCGTTCAGAGTATCAAAAGACAGAGCTTGAGAAATCAATCTTCTAGACTACCATGCCAACTAGTGGCTGAAATGTGAACCTGTGCTAGCAAATTTCAGTTTGTACGTATGATATGACATAATATGTCATTGTCATTGTGTTTTGCTAGCATTTAATTCATAAAAATATCGCTGGAGGGGCTGCGGATGAGTGCGAAAGCGTGCCCGTGTTCCCGTCGTACGATCCGAGGAGTAAACACTGGAGGCTTAGTCGGTAAGAGTCCGGCAAAACCCAGCTGCTACCCCGGGCGGCTGGGTATACATATTCGGCGAAAGTGCTGCCTCTCTGTTTCGTGCACGATCCCTATTTGTAATTGTAGAATAAATAATCGATTTATTGGAAATCGATATTATTACAAATAATTAGGAAATATTTAGGTAGAGGTAGTGCCACACTGTATGCTTGAATGCAGCCGAATCGGGCCGGCACGACCGAGGAGGTACCTATCGCTTACACGAGACCAGTGTAAAGTTACAGCTGTGCTGTCTCGTTTCATGCGGTTGTAAGTAGCTGGTGGCCCATGGAGGTAGGAGGAGAAAGGAGGGCAGCGCATTTGTATAGCCTCATTTCGGATATCTATGGGAGTCGTTGGTCACGACCAATAGCTTTATAGTTTGTGAATAACACAAGGTTCACATTTCCGCCACTAGTTAGCGTGGCAGTCTAGAAGCTTGTTCCCAATAAACTTTTTTTCTTCATTTGGCGATTGCTAATGTTGTTAAGATTTAAACGAGTTAGATAATGTACACTGCAAAAATACCTACATCCGATAATATTTTATGTGCCACATTTGCTGATGATACTGCAGCACTGTGCAACCATGAACACGCCAGTATGACGTCCATAGGGCTACAAAACCATCTTAACAAAGACACTAACTGGATGGAAATGTGGCGTACCAAAGTCAGCTCCAGTAAATCTGTGCATGTCACTTTTACCCTGAGAAAGGAAAATTGCCCTCCCGTTAAACTTGGTAACGATGTCCTACCTCACCAAGACGCAGCTAAGTAGGCATGCATCTAGACAGAAGGCAAACATGGAAAACTCATATCAAAAAGAAACGTGACGAACTGAGATTAGCTTTCTTCTTGGCTTGCACTTCTATGATGGCATCCATGAAGTCTTCGTGAGTGACTGCAGTGGCTGAGCGTCGGAGAGCGATCATACCAGCCTCCATGCAGAACGCCTTACACTGGGCGCCTCTTCGAAGTTTACATCAGGCGACACATTCATTTCTTGATTAAAACAGTATGATATTATCTTAACTATAAAAATCAAGACATTATGAGGCCATTGAGGCACAATGGAAACAAATAGACTTAGGGCCATTTTTCGGCAACAAATTGAAGATTTTAAACGACGCAAATGAAAAAACCGGCCAAGTGCGAGTCCGACTCGCACACCGAGGGTTCCGTAATCCAAACGTAATGCATGGTTTTCAATTATTGTAACTTTACGCCTGCCGTTTAAGTTGACAAACGTATAGGAGCGGTTGCTCACACACATTTAGTAGGCAACGAATTACAGTTATAAGTTGATAATGATTTTTCCAATGATCTACATATAATTTACTACTTTTCAGATTTATTCCTATATATGTGCTATAAGTTCTTACTTCTTGCCAAATTTCACAACTCCAGTTCAACGGGAAGTACCTGCGCGATTTCCCGCCAGCTGTCGTCAACTTTTTATTGCGTATTTATTTATTGCGTAACTTAGAAGTGTGATTTTTTCAAGGAATCAAAACCTAACTGACATCCGTATTTGACAAAAATTTCAGCCTAATCCCTTCACGCGTTTAAGAGAAAAAGGTCTTGACAGACGTACAGACAGACGGACAACAAAGCGATCCCATAAGCGTTCCGTTTTTTCTTCTTTGAGATACGGAACCCTAAAAATCAGGCTACCCAGGTCGTACTCATAAAATGGAATGTTCTGTATTCACGAAATATATCAAAGTATATGTTAATATGGCCAAATATAGCGAGATATGTTTCTCGAGATATTTTTGTGACGTCATAAAAATATATATTGTAGGTGCGTGTGCGGTCACTTGAATATTTGTATGGAAAATATATCGTAATATGCCTTGCTATAATTTATATTAATATATAATATTATAGCTACGTCTGTGACGGGCTCAACGCATGTCGTCCGACGGCACCGCACAGGCTAGAGGTATATTTTGAATCAGCCTATGCCTCATCTATAGAGCGCCGAACATCAAGATCTTGTAGTAATATATTATGATTGACAAATTGAATTATATAATATATAAAAATATATATATATGAATGAATGAAAGAATGAATTCAATTTCTATTCCGCCATTTGTAATTTAAACACCACGCCTCAAAACCCATTCCACTTGGGTTCATGATGGGTTCTTACTGATTGCAGCGCCATCTGCCCTGCTGCTTTGTGAATATAAACCAGCTTTGGCGGCACCCAAATGCATCCAAAAATAATCTTTCAAGTAGGTCCAGTCATTTAGGGGGAGTTCAGTGACATACACACGCACATAAGAAATATAATTAAATATATTTCTTTCTTGTGGCACGTGCAATTAAACAATATTTATTTTAAATTGAAACATTTTTGATGTTATTAATGAATGTTTTTTAAAATACCCATAACAACTGTTATAGAGGGAGCCAATTTCTCCAGAATTGGCCACTCCGGTCATTGAAAGTTGTCTGTCAAATCTTAAATGTCAACTTCAAATTATCAGATTGTCGGCAGCTTTATCGGTCGGTTTGGTAGAGGATAACGTAGAATAACTTTGCTAAGATTATTGTTATTTTATTCATAAGATATTAAAAAAAAAGAGTGTTTTGTCAAGAAACTTATAGATATCCACTTAAATCGTTTATATTCCATTGTTGGTAAGAAGTTTTAGTTATACCTATTACCTGTACATAACTTTATCACTTTTGTTTGCCATAGAAAGTAAATGGGTATTAAAGTTGTTAATACCAATTCATAAGAATGAGGCTTATTTTATTAGAGAGTACATTAATGAATTTCATTGTTTTGATTGTTTATTTAACGATACCGACTAAAATGGACAGGAGTAGTAAGAATACTCGTACTGTCAATAACCTTTGACATGTGTCATTGCTTACGTGTCAGCGCTCTCGCCCGCACTCCGGGCTTCCCTTGAGTTCTAATTATTGTAATTTTAAGTTCGGAATACTTATTTTTAATTAACAATTTTTGTAGTCCTTTGTGCGTGGTAAGTGTATTAACAATTTAAATACAACTAGTGTACCAATTATCCAACATTAATAGTAATGGTGTTTTCTTACTTGTAATGTAGGTATGTAATTATTTTCAGCATAACTAGCGGCTTAAAATAATTACTACAGTAATAAACGTCAATAAAAGTTTGTTACAATAAATTTTGTACTGTAACAGCCACATCTACTCATATAAACATTTTTAGTTCAGATAATTACTACTAAGCAATTTAAAAATGTTGTCATTATTGAAAATACTTAGTTAAATTGGATGTCTTTAAAATCACATTTGTTTCGAAATTTAAATTAATTTATGGTTATTTAAGGTAGCTAATGATGATCCATTAAAAATATTAAATATCCAAATTCTACAACCAGTTGTATATTCTGTGCAATCTTCTACAAATACATAAAATTTATGCAACATTTACTTCCAGTGACAAGGCTTTTGAAATAGTTCTATAGAAAGTTATCAATTCACAGTTTGATCAGTCAGCTGATGCAGCAGGTCCAATGGAGCTGCAAGCATTGCTAGTGCTCTGTGGAGTTGGTGTCGCCGGGTTTGCAGTGCTACTGCTCATGGGCTTATTTTCAACCTCGGGAACTAGTTATGAAGAAGCTATAGCACAACATCGGAAAGCTACTAGTGAACTGCTAGCCCTGGGTGACAACAAAAACAAATCTAAGAAAACCAACAAAAAAGCAAATAAAAAGGTATACAATTGTTTTTTCAATTACAATAAAGTCATAACAGCATTTATTATATTCCATTGTTATATAATGAATTCCTCTCACTTTTGTAACTTTATATTTATATGTAGTTTCAACCTATTAATGGCTGATATCAATATTGCGTTTTATGTTTTCAATATGAAATAGTTCACATTGTTATTAAACTAGCAAACATTATTATCTTATCTACGCAGTGCCTACTTGAGGCAAATAGTGGCCATGAGACAAAATATTTTATGCAATTGGGCTCCCATTTGTGATGTATACATTTTCTAAGCTAAGCTACATAGTGTGAAGTTCTACAGTACGGAGTTCAGTCAACTTGTCTTACTTGTCTACTCTTTTAAGTCAAATTTCTGCTACATCATGCTTGCTTTAAACAAGTTGATTATATATTCATGTTGTAAAGAGATTAACCATTGGTAAAAAAATGAATGCCAAGGAAAACATTAAGAAATATTATATATAGAAATATATTCTAATATGTACATAATTTATCTTCATTATCTTAACAGTTGGCCAAAAAGGAGAAGAACAAGGAAAATGCAGCTGTAACAGGAAGTGAAGTTGAAAGTGAAGCGCTGGCTGAGAGTGGAATGGAAGACGACTCTGTTCCAGTGAAACCTCATGTAGAATTCTCTGCCCCGGTTGTTGTGGAGTTAGCTGCAGATGAACCTCAACCAGTTATTAAGGTTTGTATGTTTATGTAGCTCTAGTAAGGTACAATATTCTATTGATAAATTGTGTGTCTATTTAATGTTATCTTATTTATAAAATCAATTATATGAATTAAACGAAAGTCAATATGTTTAAAATTTTATTCATGTGTAGTAGTGTGTTTCAAAATTATGTATGTATATCATTTCATAATAACTCCTGTACAGATCCGCAAACGCGGCAAGGATTCTAAAATAAAGCCCATATTAATAAATAAAGAGGATCCAAGCTGTGTTAGTGATCCAGGCACTGCGACTGCCACTGTGAATGTCACCAACCATTTTGAAGAATTGCAACCTAAAGATGAGTTCGAGTTGATGCATACTTCACTTGGGGCGGAAACAGTGAGTTGCATGTCCCGTCTGTGTAGTCAATGTTACTTATGTCTTAGGGAATTTACCCATACTATGTAACCCATTTTTATCAGTCTTACTCGCCTATCGGTGAGCACGGCTTTGTACATTCAAGCATTTTTCAATTGTTCTTATCTATATTTTATTCACTCTTTAATACCTATAAAAGGAGAAATAACAAATATCCAGAGAAATTGAATAAAACGTGAGGTTATCCTAATGGATATTGACTAAGTGAGTATTCCCCTCCCACCCTGAATGAGGCACTTAGTTTGGGTATGTTCCCTTACTAAATGTCTAGATATAATGTAACAAAATATAACAAAATTAGTTGTCATCAAACTTTTATTAGCTACCTACGTTTCTTGGTGTTCAGGAGTTTTACTATTACTAACAAGAGTTAACATACATGTAGTATTAACTCCAAACTGAAATATTGTGCTGTCTGACGGTTGATATGGTTGTTGTTTCGTCATCTTCTAACATTTTCTTTCATACAAAACATATTCATAAAATTGCGTTGGGGTTTTACCCGTTACATACTTTTTTAAGTCAAATATTGACACACACTTATTATTCAGTCATTGACGTCATTCAAATCTATTGTTTAATATGCAAACAGTTCACACACTGGTTTTTGCTAAAAACGTGTTTTTGTTTAGGCTGTCGAGAAAAAAGAAGAGGTGGTAGAAAAAAAAGAAAAGTCAAAACAAGGGAAACCAAAAATGGTTCCGAAACCAGCTCCGGTGGAAGCACCAAAAGAGGAAACCCCCCGTGACCGGTCAATTGAAGCCCCCATGGAACAAAGAAAAGGTAGTTTAAACTGATAAATAAAATATTTTAGTTGACTCAAAAAAAAATCACATAATTAAATTATTATCTAAAGTTATACGAAATAAGTTTCTATGGTAGTAAGAACATCATATAAATAAAATAATAGATTTTTTAAAATTTTACTATAAAATTCGAAAAGTAACTTTTAAGTAAAATAAAGTTACGAAAGTACTTTTATACTAATTAAATTTAAAAAAAAAAAACCTTTATAAATGAATGATGGCCGCCAGCCGATGTGTCGCACGACTCGCGCGGCTCACTAGCACTCGCGCGGTCGGCTCTCTACGCAGCGGACGCGGCCAAATCCAGTAATGGGCTATTTTCCTGTATTAAAAATATAAGCTTATTGAATGTAATCTTTAATTAATATGATTTATAAAGCCATTATGTAGTGAAATAATTAGTAAATAATCAATATTTTATTTTAAAATCAATTTTAAAAAATACGTATTTTTATTCATGAGTCACGTGATACGAAACGACTTGAAATTGATTATGACGTCAGTATTGCGTGAGCTCTATGGTATTATAATATGCGTAGTAACTAGGTGTGGGTCGTCGACGAATTTCTTGTCGACGAGACGCAACCATTTTTTCTTGAACGAAAACCAGTTGACGAAACGGTCCACGTCGCAACTGCTTCCACTAGACGGATGCCGAACGACGGGGACGGTCGAACGAAAGAAACGTAAACATGTCGCCAACGTTCGTCTCGAAATCGAGTGAAATGGTTGCGAAACTGAAGTTGAAAGTAGTTGCGACATTGCATTTTCGGCCTTATTAGTCTAAGCAAAAGGTTTGAGGTATTTTTTAGGCGAGCGAAACGAAAACATAAACTAGTTCCAACGATGCAATTTCAACCCTATTTGTTTAAAAATACGGATCAAAATTAATTTGAATGCCCGCAACGGCCGCAACCGGAGCTACTTGTAGAACGAACGCAACGAAACGAAGACTTCGTTGACTGGGACGTCGACGTTGCGGCGTCGCGGACTAAAATCCAGTTATTTTCTCGAAGCCTTACAAAGCAGTTGCGACATTGCATATTCGGCCTTATGCGCCTATTCAGAAGGTTTGAAATTTAGTTGCGTGCGAAAGAAACGACAACATAAAGTAGTTGCAACGATGCATTTTCAACCCTAATTGTTTATTGATACGGATCATTATTAATTTGAATCCCGCAACCAGTTGTGGACGTCAACTGCTTTGACTGAGACTAAAAAGCGGTTGCGACGTCGCGGACCAACAAACGGTCTATGGATAAGGTTCGTCGACGCGACGCTCACTCCTAGTAGTAACTCAGTTGTCAATTGTCATTTGTCAAAGAGTTGTAGGTCATAATTTTAATATTATGGTCACTGTTAAATGTTGATACTTAGTACAAATGTTTGTTATTACAAAGAGAATACAAAATAAACAAATGCTACATAATAAATAAGTCACATACATAAGTCATTCACTACTTGACATTTAGAATACAGAATATCTACGTCACAGGACGCCATTTTGCTTAAAGAAGCGTTTTCGCGGGTCCTTAAAATTTTGAATTTTGAATTTAAAATTTGAAAGTAAATACTTGTCAGAATAAAAAATAAAAAAATGTATAAGTTCATTGATCACTGATAAACATTCTGGAGTGGTTTTTGAAAACTTGGAAAATAGCCCATTTACTGAATTAATGCACTTATTAAAATTGATTTCGAACTATTTAGTTACTCATTAATCATTATCAAAAGATCCAAGAAACTATAAATAATACTGGATATCGAAACGGCAAACGATTCTCATGAAATTTTGTGTGCATATCGGGTAGATCTGACAATCGGCCAACATCTATTTTTTATCCCGATATTCTCACGGGACCGAAAGTTACACGGGTGAAACCGCAGGGCACAGTTAGTGATTTATAAAAATAGCAACATTGTCGAAGGTAATTGTTTCAATTATCAGGGTCAGATGGCGCTAGGTGGAAAAGGTTTCAGTAGATTTTCTTAGAGAATATACAATGAGTAGATTGCTGTTAAGTATATTTTTTTAAACAACCTAACAACTGTATATCATGGAAGCCCAGGGTCCATACAAAAATTAAATGTCTCCTTTAAATGCAGAACAAGTTAAAACACTTTACAAAAACAAATTAATATTATTCCAATTCAGCTAGGAAAGTAGAGAAGAAGAGCGCTGTCGAGGCTTCTGAAGAGGTGGTGCCTCCGCTAAATGCACCACAACCGAGCGAGCTCACTACTGACAAGCTGCTGAAGCAGGCTTTCGTACCGCCGGCGCCGGCAAACCCGTCTCCGGCCGGCAAGAACAAGAAGAAGAAAACTGAAAAAGAAAATGTCTTGTCAATTATAGGTAAGTAGAATTTTAAAGTGTGAAATGTTTTAAATAGAAAATGCCTTCAGTGCCTTAAGTGAGCTTATTGGTATGAAATACACAGACAGGTGTGTTACATTAGTCTTACTCGGAAGAAAAGAAAGAACACTGGGTACACGACCGGGGGTATAGTTGGTACGGGGGTTGGCTACGGGAGTCGGATTTACATTAGGTTGCAAGGCCAAATCTGTGCGAACGCAGTGCTATGAGGGCTCCCTCCGTTCAATCCAATCTAGGTTCTAGGTTTCAAGGAAGATAACTCCCACTCACAAGCAGATAGGAGAGATGCACTGCAATTTGAGAATTATAATAGCTAATAGCTAAAAAATAATTCATAGCTGAATCGCGCCGATCGCGAAAGCTGATGCGCTAATCTCTGGAAATACTGGTCCGATTTGAAAAAATATTTCCGTATTAGTTGTCCATTTAGGGAGGAAGGCTATAGACTACTTTTTAACCGACTGCGATAAAAAAAGGATTCACGTAAACGAAGTCCGCTAGTTATATTAGTAATAGGCCAGAACTCTCAACGGTGCGTGTGTTCCCAGCGGCGGAGGGGGGCGTGGCCGTCGGCGAGCTGGTGCGCGTGGTGCGCTCGGCGTCGCTATCCCGCAGCGAGCTGCAGATACTCACGGACGCACTGCTCGACCGACACCATGAGCCGCTGCCGCAGCACGGCGACTGGACAGAGGTGACGCCATTTATGTAACACTATTTCTATAGACCAGAGGTTCCCAAAGTGCGCCGAGGCGGCTTGGTGCACCTTACTACTTACTTACGAGCGGTATCGAACCTTTTAAGTCTAAGGAGAGACTTTGCTTCCTTATGCGTGTTCTACCGCTTGTATAATGGGTTGCGTTTCGAGGAATTGTTTGACATAACGCCCACGGCTACTTTCTATCACCGCACCGCTCGCCATCGACAGGGAGTTCACGCTCACACATTGGAGCTCAAATGGTCCCGTACAGTTCGATTTCAGAGGAATTTCCTCCCACGGACCCTCCGATTGTGGAATGAGCTCCCTGCCGAGGTTTTCCCAGAGGGCTACAATATGGGGTTCTTCAAGGGTCGGCAATGCGCATGTGATGCCCTTGGTGTTGCAAGCGTCCATAGGCTACGGTAACCACGTACCATCAGGTGGGCTGTATGCTTTTTTTGCCACCATCGTGGTATAAAAAAAAAGGGGGGTGTCGTGATTCGATCCTCATATATTCGCGACTATCTTTTTGGGCACTCAGTTCGGTACAGAAAAAAGCCTCGTAAAACTTTTCGATCAAAATTACACATACGAGATTTAGGGAAGAGCGTTGTGACAAATTACTAGACTTAAAATTGCGCCGCAAGAAGACTACAATTTTGATAGGAAATATCCTATTCGTCCGGCGAGGAGGCCCCTCTTTGCGCACATCTGTTTTATCTATAGTGGTGTGGTTGTCTATGGGCGCTGGTAATCACCAATACTGATTGCTCTTTGTCACAGTTTCACGTGTTGTATTAGTGTACGTCATCTCTTAATAATCAGTCAAAATGTTCTAAATAACATTCCAAAAAGGTGCACAATTTTAATGCAACTTTTTTGCCACGTCCACGTGCAAACTCACATGATGTGAGTTACTATGCAACACAAAGTTGCATTTTAATTTTAATGACGTGTCGTCATTGCTTGACACAATAAATATTATCGATGATAACGATTTCCAATGAATTGTAAAATAAACATAAACATGTGATAAGTTGATGCACACATTCATTAAGTCGCCACTCATCCCATCCCACCCATCATCATCAACGCCATTCACGTATACATGACTGCGGATCACAAGAAGGGTAATGTTTTAAGCGTATGTGTGTATTATTTATGTATGTATAGCCTGAAGTGCTTGCCATTGACGTGCGAAGTGTGTGTCTAAGTATGTCCAAGTAATGTAATAAATGATCTTCAAGAAACTTTGTACTACACTTGGGCTTGTCGAGCACATTGTAATAAGCTAGAAAGTATTTAAAAAAAATAAATTGTAGCAACAAAAGGCACCAGTAGCAGTATAGAACTTTACAACAAACAATAATACAGCTACAAGTAAACAACAATTACAAAGTAACTACGGACTCGTCAGATATAGTCCAAGTCATACTGTTATCTATAAACGTGGCTATTCATCTCAGGGATTACTACGCACAAATAGAGACACGTTTATTAGGTACTAGCAACGACCTCCGGTTTGACATGCGTTAATCTGCATACTCCGCTCCTATTTGTCATGTCGTGGTATATAGCCTAAACCTACCTCAGTAAATGGGCAAGCCTTGAAAAAAAATTGCAACCCGCACCACTAGCTCTTCAGTTTAGCGCGTTTAACTAAAGAAACGTACTTTTAAGCTTTATACTTTATAGTATTAGTTTCAATGCATTTGTGTAGTGGTCGAGTCGAGTAGCTTGACGTCGAACTGCGAGAAAAATATATCTCTGACGGTTCACAATGAGATGAGCGAAGTATATCGGCAGATGTGCTTATTTACTGCTTGCGGGATTAACTTATTATATATATAATATTCTATAGTGGAGATAGTGGAAATTGCTTATTACTCTGTAAAAGGCCGGCAATGTATGTGCGAAGTGTTGCGGATGTCTGTGAGTGTCTGCGATCTCTTACTGTGCTGACGAGACTGTTACATTGTCCCTTATATTATAAATTATTAGGATCATTTCAGACAGATCATGTTGTGTCATCTCATAACATTATTTTTGTCTTGGGGTTTATTGAAATGTTCTCGTGTTCAGCAGCGGGCTCAACATAGCTAAAGTCACCTTCGCCTTTTTAACCCAACTGCGTCAGAAAGAGGCTAATGCTTTTGTCATGATGATTTCAACTGATCTTCATTATTATTATTCAGTTTAATGAAAAAAAATCATGCAAATAGCATTAAAGTAATATATTAAGTAAAATTAAGCTAATCTTAAATAAAAACACAAATAAGCCCGACCTGTGAACCCAGTGTCACTGGCGTTATCAAGACGCATCTGACGACATTTACGTTAAGATCCCATAAGCGGTTTTAACAGGGAACAAGTCTACATAAATAGTGTCGAAAATCATTCTGATATAGGGAGTTCAATGTAATGTGTTGCAGGGTCCCAACGATCCCATGGCTAAGTTGAAGAAACAACTCGCTGATAAGGAGAAGAGCCTCGCCGATGAAATAGAGGCATCGAAGGCGCTACATGCTAAGCTGAAGGAGCTCAGGTACGTTCAATGTTCATATCATTAGGATTGCATTATATATTTTACATGATTTTCTACTTAAAATAAAAAGGATATACTAATTTTAATATTGATAAGGTTCTAATATCAAGATTGATACGATTAGTATCATTACTAATTACCTCATTTTCGGGGAAAAAATGTCTGATTAAATTAATTATAAAACAAAACAAAAGACTTACATAAGTAGACCAGAGGATATTAAATTAATGAGTGCGTTCACATTTACTTTGTACTGTACACCATGGAATGAAGATTATATTTCTTGATTTACATTGTTCTTATTTTAATAACTTTCTGTATTATGATAAACGCCATCGCTATATCCATAGCTTAACAGTAAACGCGTGCCATGCATTTGGGCCGGCACGACCGTCGAATGACAGCAAAACTGTCGTTTGTAGGTTTGCGGTACCTCATTGAATAGGAAGAAGACGGGACGGCAACATGTCTGCATGACAATGCGGTTATCAATGCTACTGACTAGATGAGTTAGTTTGTCCACTATATTAAACCCACACACTTTATACTATAATAGCATTCAGCCGAATTGGGTCGTCACGACCGGGGAGCTTTTTCCTGCCTCTGACCCGCCGACAGTGCACTGATACAGTATATCCCGTTCGCAGGACGAGCCTGAACGCGGAGCGCACGCGCTGCGCAGCCGTGGCGCGCGCGGGCGAGCAGGCGGCGGCGGGCGCGCGCGCTGAGCTGCACACGCTCACGCAGCGGATGCAGCGGCTGGTGGACGACAACCGCGCGCTCTCGCAGGACAACCACGTGGTACTTGCTACTTGCTTGCTACTATATAAGTGGATAACTCTTTCTTTCCCAAAGTGGGTGATAAAGCCCGCCCTTGTGGGCGCTGTAGACCTAGATGTGGTCGGTAAGGAAACCCAATTAATGTTGCATAGGTCTTTAAAGAGAAAAAACGGGGGGCGCTACGAAATAACTGATTTTTTTTTTATAGCATAGGAGGCAAACGAGCAGTTAGGTCACCTGATGTAAAGAATGAAACACAATTTGATTTTCAAAGTTTGACGAATTAGTTGAAAAGTTTGGTTACCTGTAGGATAACTGACAATGTAAGGTCGTTGCTGCCATTATATTCGCTCGATACCGGTGTAAAGTTACAGCTGTACTGCCGCGTTTCGTGCGGTATATAAGGCCCATGGAGGCGGGAAATAAAACCCGCCAGATGCGAGTCGGAGTCGCACACCGAGGGTTCCGTACCAACGAAAGTGTCTCTGTGACATTTTTATCAGAAAATAAAATAACTTGGTTTTTCATAGCGTTTGTATGAACGACAAAGTTCTATTTGTGTTTTTTGAAAATGTATTATTTCTTAAAAACTAATAATGATATCTCGCTCAAACCAATTTTCGTTGAAAGTTTCCATTGAGATCTACAGCATATATATTTTTTAGATTTCTCTCTCTTATTTCAAAAGTTAGTGGGGACGGGACTATGACACTCATTATTGGAACTTTTTATTGGACTTTGGAAGCGTCTATCATTGAAACTATTGATTTTGACCACAAATGGTTTTAGTAACCGTAATGTCATTTTTAAAGACCTATTTATAGACGTCCCTCAGATACAGGTTAGATGAAAAAAGAAAATAAATTCAATATAATATGGAGTGCCCCGCTATATTTTTTGCATTTATTTATTTTTCAATGATCAAAATTCGAATAGCGGTTCATAGAATACATCAAACTACAAAGTTTCAACTACGTATCCTCAATAGTGTAGGAAAAAATGACTGTGACTTACGGACGGGCGGACGGATGGACGGAAGTCTCTTTAAAAATATTTAACAGTTATGAGCATGCATAAGCAGTATAATAATTGCGTAAATAAACCCAAAGGGTTTGTGAATTTATAATTATTACACGGACGCGGTAAGTTGGGACCTGGCAAAAATTCCATTCCCCGCTCTCTACCTCCGCACCACCCTGGAAGTCACCATATTAGGGCGACATCGGGGGAAGTGCGCAGCTAGACAGCATTCTTCGCATTCTTTCCAGGTCACAACTTACCGCGTCCGTTGAGTAGTTGGTTTGTATCAAAAAGTAGATGCGGATATTTGAATAATAAATTAATCCCATTGTATTATTAACTTTAGCGTTAACATCTATGGTGTTATAGGCGTTGGATGTCTCTTTCCACCAGGAGAAACGACTGCTTGTTTGCCTTCCATGTAATAAAAAAAATGATGAGCAGACGGTGTCAACTGAACAAGACGATGTTATTACTCATTTTCATGCTACGTTCAAATCTTAGAAAGGGGAAATCGTAAATTAATTATTATGTGTGAAAGAAATATATATATAAATAATTTCATATTTTTAGCTAAAGGCAAAACTGAGTGAAGAGTCGGAGGGCCAAGCACAACGGGTGCAAATGGAAATGCACATTCAGAGATTGTCAGAGGTAAGACACTCTTTTCATCATGACCCAGTACTGTTCGGTTCGTAAAGAACAATCGAGACGGTTGAATGAGTCAAAGTGATAATGCCAATGTTCTAGTTTTTGACTACACAGAAATAATGCCAGCCGTTCGTTTTCAAAATATATAGAGATCATTGGTGATATCTCCTTCGCTATGGAATCTGTTATTATGTCGCAACAGACTCGGACTTAAATCGTGGGAGCGGCGTACAGCGGCACGAGTGTTTCCCCTCCCTCCCTCCCTCCATTTTACACTCACGGGCCTTATGGGCAGGAGCAGTGCTGCGTATATAGATGTCGATAAGTGTTTATGTAACTCATTAGGTTTTCTCTCGTAACGCTCCTCTCGTAATCCTTAACTGATAATGATTTATGGCCAAATGTGCAGCGATGTAATAACAGAACTACAGAACGCAGCCCGTTCTAGTGAAGGAGATCTCAATATAAGTAACTAACTGATAAATGCGCATATACGTACGCTAGTAAGCGCCACAGTATATCGACGAAAAAACTAAAATGAACGTTATAGTGCATGCGTCAAATCGTAGAAACTGATTAGGTAAATTAGTGGGTTTTACAGAGGTATGTACATTACGGTGGTAGCTGGTAATATGTGTTCGTTCCGCAGTCGGAGGCGTCACTGGTGGGCCAACTGAATGCGCTGCAGGCGGAGGTGTCGGCGCGCGCGCTCGACGCGGGGCTCGCGCAGCAGACCGCGGCCGAGCTGGCGCAGCAGCTGCAGGTATAACTGACCAGGCATCACGGGACTGACCAGGCACCATGGTACTGACCAGGCACCATGGTACTGACCAGACAGGGCAGGACTGACCAGTAACTAGGAACAACAGTGCTGTGAATACTGGGGCAGTGCCTTACAGTCTAGGCACATGTTGCACAAAAGCGTAGAGCCAGACTACAAACAGATATTTTTTGACAGACACTCACCGGGCGCATTATTGGCTAGTTACGAACTGGGGAACAGTGTAGATGTAGAAGAATCAGTCAAGAAGAGAATCAGGAGCGTATTGTGTAAATTGGGTAAAACTGGTCGTGATTACCAGAAGATATCTTCAACATAAAACATGATACAGGACCCTATCAGGTCCGCCACCGGCTACTTACACACCACACGAAACGTGATAGATCACTTTATTCCGGAATCGAGTAAGCGAGAGGTGCCTCGTACCTCATACTAGCGTGGCACTACTTCTTACTAAACTATTTAACTTCTGGTGTCTCGCAGGAGGCGAACCGCGCGTTCAGCGAGTTGGAACAACAGCGTGCATGCGCCGCGCACGCCGAGCAACTCGCGCAGAATGAGATACGCGCCGCGCACGAGCACCGCGCCGGTCAGTACACACGCATGCGTACACTCAATCACAATAGGGATGGGTGGTAAAAAGTATCGATGTTTTAAATGTATCGATATATATATATGTTGACAATTTTTTTTGCCTAAATTAGTAATTATAAACAGTAAACATATTCTAAATTTGAAAGTAAAAAAACCCAACGCAGACAGAGAAGAGCATTAAAAAATATAAATCGATTTTGATGCGAATTAGATTATATTTAATAGAATTATTTATCTAATATAAATATCAAAAATTGATATATTGCGAAAAAAAAACGCTGGTTTATATAGATATTTTTAAAAAATATAGATATTTTGAAATATCATTTTTTTTTGCCCATGCCTCGATACAAAATTTGAACAGCACACATAACACAACAACCGCGCTTACTTACATACGGGCGTGCCACTCTGGCTGCACGCATACGAACACATACATCTTGGCATATCCACACACGCGTACGCAACCGTGGCTACATGCACACGTATGTATCCTCGGTTACAGACAATGCGTGGGCAACCATAGCCGCATAATACATGCTTTCGAGGTCTATTTTTATTGTATATGTGAGAAATAGAGTTCTGTCTATTTTAAATATATGCGATGAAACAGATGTATAGTAAATATGGCTTACAATCAATATGCGCTAAATAAGTATTGTACTCGACAGAGCTTCAAAATGAAATACAACGACTGACGTCACGCGTGCAATCGGCTGATGCCGCTGCGGACAAACTGAAGGATGAACAGGAAAAACAGAAGGCAGAGGTTAGTGCAAATTTTATATGCATATTTTTATGTCACTTTACGCCGGTACGCCGTGCCATCCCAAATCAGCTGCAGGCACCTCTTATTGGACATTTTTAGCATTTGTCTGTGATTTTCTTGTGCATGACTGTGAATGAATGAATGTTTGTTTCCAGCTGCACAAGGAGTTGTCTATGCTCCGGGAGCAGCTCGCGGCGGCCGAGGGCGAGCTGTCCGAGCTGCGCGCGCTGAAGGCGGCGCCCGCGCAGAACGGACTCGTGCCGCCCAGCGACGAGATGAAGGTGGGCTTGCGAAAAATTTCTTTAGTCGGCTTAGGGTGACGACACACGATACTTTTAGCAGCGGCGATCGGTGATTTAGACGCTTTTTAGAAGCTGAATGCTGTGACGCTCCCCAACGCACTCTTAAAAACGCAGAACGTAGCGATTTAGTCGCAAAGCGACTGCGAATTTTACGTATCGAGCTTCGGATCGTCGCTAAATTACACGATTCCGATACCGCGACTGGACGCCGAGAGTCGCTAAATCGTAATGCAACACCGATGCAGTCACAAAATCTCCGATCGCCGCTGCTAAAAGTATCGCGTGTGCTGTCGCCCTTACGCGCGCCTAACTTGGGGAGTAAGCTGATGAATGCGAGACGTGGACGTTATGAATAGTGTAATCGCGCGATGCGAAGGGAAGATGAGAGGGAGATATAAGTTAGTGCAGACAAAAAGAGAGAGAGAGAGAGTTACGTTGCTTTTTTTCTCCAACACTCAATGGACCACAATCTACTCATAAACCACACAAAATACTTTTAAGATGGTATGGAACAAAAGCTCACAAGAAAACAAAAGAATAAACCACCATTATGTAGCGAAAATAGTTCAGTATTAAATTACTAAACTATAATCAATGTTGTAAATATCAGGCAGCAGAGCTAAGCAAAGTTGAGAGCGTCGTGGAAGCGCTGCGTTCCGAGCTGAGCGCTGCACAGCGCAGCAGCGTAGAGCAGCAGGCGCAACTGGCGCAGCTTCGAGACCAACTGGCGCACCACCAGCGCAAGAACGACGTGAGTACTGCCGATGATGACACACACACATACACTCAAAAACATGCACTCGCACCGCACACACGTATACAATAGACATTATACATACAATTAGATATATGCAGCGCCGGATTCAGCTCTAGCGTGGCCCGGGTCATTGAGACAAGGGTCCCTTTTATAAATAAACAAAAAAGCCCGGGATTGCAGCCCCCTAAATCTTTGCCTGGATGCGGAGCTCGATATAGGGAGAGAGAGAAGAGTTTCAAGACTCACGGCTACTACCTACTAACTAGTGGGTGAAATATGAACTTAAAACTTGCATATTTGCGTTTAAATTTTATTAGTAAAAACACAAGTATATTACGAAAATATCATTTCAATATGAAATGTCAATGTGACATAGTCATTGTTTTGTAAGTATTTAATGCCTAATAAAAACATTGGGACGCACCACATTTATCTTATGAGCTGCCTCTACGTTTATTGCACGATTCCTATTGGAACTATGATTAGTATGACAGAATGATAATTATGATATGGGATGAGTATGACACATGACAGCGTTGCGATGCGGCTGTGTGGACTGACAAATGATCCACAGAGACGGGCATCAGCTGTCAACTGATGTCAGTTACAAAATACTTCTCATATAATATATATATATATATATACACATATGCAACACATACATGCAAGCATGTGGACACACACGCAAACACTCCAATGTATACACAGACATAACGATGTACGATTCTATAATATATAAATTATTTAATACTCTCATGAATACAACTGAGTATAGTTTTGTAATAACAATGAATAAGATTTCACAAGAAATAGATAAATCTACGTTTATGTAATAGCTTGAAATAATGCATTTTTCTGAATGGATAAAATTTTGACATTTAAGGTCTTGTAACCAATTGCTATATCGTATAAGTGCATGTTTAACGAAATAATTAGAACAGTTTGACATTGACAAAATGTATTTAACAACTTCACATGTGCTTGTCTTGTTTTACGCTTAACCAAAGTTTATATTTCTCGTTCAATCACCGTTAGGAGTTGCGAACTAAAAATTGGAAAATTATGGAGGCGTTACAAACAACCGAAAGGGCACTGCAGTCCAAAGGGACCCCCGCGTTGCCGGCCCAAGACACGCTTAATGTAAGTTGACGACTAAATACAGAGTTCTTCATAAACGATACACATCCGTTCTTCGGCCGGCTTCGCTTACACCTGGTGCTTTAATTTAAGTAGGAGGGCGACGCATCTGCAATTCTGCGTAACCGTTCGATGTAAATGGGCCTCGATAGTCACCAAATGTTATTGCAAAAATACAGAAAACGATTGCACGCTTGGCACTCTATGCCGTAAAAAAATGTATATTAATAAAAACTGTGTAAAAACAATTTGCAAGATACAAAGAAGAAGAATTTTAATATTATAATCTGCTAAAACTTAGGACTGCTTATATCCTTACCTATGCCACCTTTATTGATCCTTGTAATAATTATTATAACCGCCTGATTTTGAAGTTTAAAAGCAAATAATATGTCGTGGCTTTGAATGAGAAACAATTGTCTGTGGATGGCTATGTATTTAAGAGACAATACTCTAGTAGAGAGGTCGGTGGCGCCCAGCCGGCTGACCTCATACCCACCTTTTGCAGAAAAAATGTTACCTCGGTAATAATAATATTTTTTTTTCTTTAATAAATATTATTAACGTGGAGCTTTTATCGAGCATTATTAAATCCTTTTTGCTATAAAAATATAAATATATGTGACTGGCGACAGTTTCCCATTTTCCGTTTTATGCACACTGTTTTTAACTAATATAAAACATGACTTGGCACAAAAATGAATGATAACAACGTATTTATTAAAAAATTACAGGGTAATTTTTATATTCATTCGTCAATTATTAACTATAAAAAATATATCTAAAGAGAATAGTGATCTAAAGAGAAGTGCATAAAAAGGAATATAGGTCGAAAAAGATATAAACATTGAATTGACATAAAATAATTTTAGATGTACAAATATCTTGATATCTCCTTTCGAGATATTTTTACATCTAAACTTTAAAAATCTTCCGTTTCCTTGTCCTAATAATTCAATATTTTAAAACATTTAAATTGACAGGCCATAACTATTGCTTGTCAAGAACGATAACGAAATGAATATAGAATATGATTAATATTTTATTGATTTATCCATTTCATGTTTTTAATAATGTGTACGTCTTTTTGCAACAGCAAGCCGTTACAAAGGCTCAAGAGTCACAGCTAAGCGAAGTAGTCAGCATCCTCAGTGCCGCTTGCCCAGTTGCCTCACCTTCCTGTCCCCCGGGAAATGACTGGCTCCGAACTTTCGCTGACAACCTTAAGCAGGAGTTACAGAAGAGAGAGGCAGAGAAGAAACAAATAGAGGCTGAGCTATTATCAAAACTCTCCGAGACTGAAAGCCAGAAAAAGAAGCTAGAAACCGAATTATCAAGCAAATTGCAAGACAAAATTTCACAGAAGCAGCAAGAAGAGTTTGCCAAGAAGCAAATTGAAGCAGAAGTACAAAAAGCGATAAGAGATAAAGAATTAGAAAGGAAACAATTTGAAAACGAAATGAAGAAGAAATTACAGGAGAAAGAAGAAGCGAGAAAGAAATTAGAGACTGAATTGAAAAAGAGAATTGAAGAAAGTGAGATAGTTAGTAAGAAATTAATAAGTGCAAACACAAATGAAGACACGAACCGGCGAATTTCAGATTTATTATCACAAAACAATAACCTCCAGGGACTTGTGGACAAGTACAAGAGGATTATTGATGATACTGTAAGTATTTATTTATGTTGATGTTATTCGAAAACGTAAAGGTATGTGACGACGGAGGCTCGTGAACATGTATTAACAAACATAGCCATTTATTGGTGTTATTTGAGAGAGGTAACCTCCGGCTTAGTCTCTCCTCATCTCAACTGCAAATCTCCTTACAGAAATCACATTCGCATTGTCTAAAGTTTTTGAGAATATAAATTATTTATATTAATAAAACTAGTTTTAAACTAGTATAACGCATTTTATCGCGGATGCAGCAGTCATAGTCAAAAATTATGCAAAAATTGTTTCATAATGGAATATACACCTCTCCTTCTATATTAAATATCCAAGCCTTTCATAATTCTTAAGTTGTGTCTATTTTATGGCCAGAAAACGTTTTAACCACATCAATTACATTTTACTAACTACACCAATAACAATATTATTTGAATATTCGCTATTTTGACACATAAATAATCTCAATTCGAAGACTGCAAACAAAGTATTAAGAAAATTTAAGAAGTATAAAAAACAGGCACAACAGGCTTGTTGCCGACGTCACCTCATAAAGAAGTTTTCTTAATAATTTCAGGAGGGCGTCCTGAGCCGACTGCAGCAGAACGTGTCTCGCGAGGAGCAGCGCTGGCAGCAGACGCTACGCGAGCAGCAGCGCGAGATCGAGCAGCGGCGGCAGACGGAAGTGCAGCAGGTACGCAGTAGACACGCAGTCACTGTCACTACATCACCCTGATCTCTGTATGACTGGATAGCTGATACTTGAGATATTGCTGCTACGCAATAGATGTCACGCGTCTACTAAAATATAGAGCTGAGTTTTTATCATTTCATAATGTTCAATATATAAAAGGTTTTAATTTTTACGCATGCACGGTAATGTTGAGCCCAGTACCTTCGTCAGTATAATGAGGCGGTGACCGCTCCCACTCTGAATAGTAGGGGTTGAGAGAGCAAGAGGTGCACATATCAGATAACTATAACTACGATAATTTACTGTAAAACAGCGTCATGATGCCAAGAAGCTGGCTCCACTTCTGACTAGTCCCGTTAAATATCTTTGCTCATGTGTTAGAATGTACGACATGTACATGTCGTACAGTATTGAAAATTGTGAACTATAAAAATAGTACCAATAGTGGAAGCGCATACAATGCAGACTATATTTGCATTCATTAGTTACTCGGGCTCAGATACTTGTCCAAGTTACTTCAATGGCGAACTACGAAATCAGCTATCGAGTTAAATAGTGATCAGTGCAACACTACAGCCTTAAGACCTGCTACTCCTTGATACTATACTATACCCTGAAGTGTAGTTAGTTAGCACTATATAAATCACCCTAACCTAATATATTTATAAACCATTCCTTGACTTCTCCCTTCTGATGTAACATATTTTTTTACGTAGGAACCCCTGGCGTTTGCATATGCGTGCATGGAAAAATCTTTGCACACCATCGTACAGGAGGTAGAAAGACATATGTTGCTACTTGTTCTGTGCTGCCTCAACACTTTTTGCCTTACTATTTCTTCATTCATTTCATTTAATTTCCAAGTGTGGGTCTCAAATTCTATAAAATATTCTACTCATTTTTGTATCTTTTAACCATCTAAGCACTATTTACTATCCGTCCCAGCTTCACCCCTAGGTAGCCGGGCCCCGGCTTTCAAGTTTAAGAAGTTCCGTCAAAGTCAGTCGAGCTTCCAAAGATTATCCCTCCCATATATGACAGACAGACAGAAATTTGAAAAATTATTGTTTTTTTTTTAAATACATACTGTACTTGAAAAGCTGGTTATTTTGAAATCACTTGTATGTGATATAGATTAGACACATTTATGTGTCCTCACTTACTACAGAAACTTACTACTACTAAACTACGTAAATAATCAAGTACAACTTGTATGGTACAATTATGCTAACAAAAAAAATGTTATATAATAAATCGAAGAGAATTTAAATTTTGTAATGATGTCTGATAGAAGTAAAAATTTTGTTAGGTTCTATATTTCTCTTTCATTATTTAATCTAAAGGGGTGTTACTGGATCCTGTCGTTCTCTGAATGTAGTGGTGACAATGTCTCAACACAGTGAGTACGGTTTACGAAATACACCGAAAATGAAGTTGTTCCAAATATTGTTGTGGACGGTGCACCACTACATACACACTCCTCGCTGTGTTTGTTACACAACGCGCCTACAGTGACGTCATAACTGATGTTTGTTTAAGTTTTGGTGACGGTTTGTTCAGTGTAAGATTTTATATGTAAATACAATAAGTCACCGGCGACAAACCCATTAATTATTATATTTGAGAAAAATTTATTGATTGAGTACTTGTGATCCACGTCGCAAAAGTAGCAATTGAATCCTAGGGTTTAAAGGGGCCCTACTAATGGCCTGCAGGGTCTATAACAATCTATATAATTATACATTTTTGTGAAAATTTCTCTGAAAAAAGGTAGTGAATGGTTTTAAACAAAAATAAGTAATTAAACTTAGTTTTGTGGTGGTGGATAACTGACTGCTAAACTCGACGATACATTTTTGCCTCCCTGCAATCGACCGCTTAGCCACCGCTGTACTATACAATTTCAGTCAAAATGAATAAAAATAAAAACACTCATTGAAATTTTAAATTCTTCAGAAATATGTAACCTTTTATTATAAGATTGTAAAATATTTTTTCTATTTATATTTTCAGATGCAAAATAAAATAGACACCCTAGAGAACGAATTAAAACAGGCGCAGAAACAGAATCATGTAAACAGTTTCGCAGACGCAGAAAGAATTGCACAGGTATTGTTTAGAACTTATAACTTTTTAACATAATATCATAATGTTATTGGCCATAACCTTCTCCTATTTATAAAGCTCTCTATGTAGATTTACGTAGGTTGTAAAATTTTGTAGATTCTGGAATCTTACTTTCACTGCAATTACGGTAATAAATAAGTAAATTAAACGTTTAAAGTTTTTTACTACATATTTCAATTTTCATTCAATTCACTCTATACATATTTCAATATTTTACGTAGCTTGGTTAATTTTTTAAATTGTTTTTGTTGTTGATGTATTTTTGCGAAACATATTTTTGTGTGTTGCGAATTTGATATTTTCAAGTTAATTTTTATTTGTATAATTTTATATTAATAATTAATGTTTTTATTGTTTAAAAAAATGTTTGAAGCAAGTATCATAAATCAACTTAAAAAATCAGAACCTTTTACTGGATATCGAAACAGGGAATAAAATATTTCATACAAATGTTGCAGGAAAAGCTCTTGTCAGTGGGTTTAACAGAGAAATTCGACGTTAGTAACGGACCACTATCGGTAAGTTTCAGTATTAGTTATTTGATCCGTGCACTTAAGGCAAAAGTCGCTCCGTCTATAGGAAATTTTTATTTACTGCGCCAGGCACTGGAGCAAAGCAAGCAAAGTCGAATGAATTTGATTATAATTTGTACATGACTGCTAGCGCCCATTCACATCGTCTTGACCAAAGAAATGATATGCACGACGCCGTTATTTAAACCTACGAAAAATCACGAGCCGCCGACGTAGGGCCATATGAGAGTAGTTTTCAAATGACGTTGCAGCATTTTAATTTTTCCAACCCAATTATCGGTGACTTCAGTCCGGTCATGTAATAATTTGTACTTATGTCTGCAATACAGAAAATGTAAGTGCATATTCGGAAACATGATCGTTCTTATTGACAACACACTCACAAATTCCATTACAATGGTTATTGATTTACAGTTTCGTACTGAATGTCACATTCTCTTCCGTCTCTTCACATATCATATTCGAATAATTCTTAACTGTTTTGAGCAGGTAGCGGGAAAATAACAAACAGTATACGCGCGCTCAAGTTTTGAGACCAAGTGTCAGTACAGGCGCGGGACGCGGAGCTAGCGCCCTCACCGCACTGTCGTTACGTTATACAGTTCCTGCCGCGACGACTCGCACGAACTTCAGCTGCTAACAGTGTACCAATGTTGATGTTGACGACATCACTCAAAAACCGTATGTTCAAAACACTTATCGGTCAAGCAATGTAAAAAATAGAGTTTTTTAAATAAATCAGCTTATCTATATTTTTAAGTAAATGCGAATATATAACCGTTTAGTTTTATTATAGTTAAATGCTTGTAATTTAAGAATATTGATTTAAGATTATTATACAAATAAATTTGAAAATGGAATTGCTTATTTTGAAAATAATAAATTATCACAGGCCTACGACGATTTTGGTGCCGGGGATTTTAGACCTAATTTTAAGTATGTGACCCGTTTTCTATCAGCTCTAGTTTCCCAGATAAAAAAATACACTTTTTCAAAAAAAATATCAAAATTCACGCTTGTGAAACCGCGGGAGGGGGG
>LUGF01039975.1:124276-134861 GCA_001625245.1 Calycopis cecrops
GTCTCTCCAGCACAGTGAGCGAGTCCGTCGGACTGAAGCACGCGCTGCGGCGGCTGCAGGCGGTGCCGGCGCGAGCGGCGCGGCTGGTGCATGCCCTGGTGGACCGCATGCGCGTCGGCGGGGGACCCATGGTCTCCACGCGCCTCGGCACGCTGCGAGGACGGAGGGTTGTGGCGAGGACCACCTCGCAAACTCCGTATTACAGCTTTAAGGGTATTAGGTACGTGTCAACGTTAGTTCTATAGCTTAAGAACCTGGCAAGTGAATGACCTTGTCCGTATACAGCATACACCAATGCGTTATGTATGTAGGTCCGCACGTAACGTGACATGTAATGTGGTCTAATTTTGCTGCAATGCAGCAAAGTTGTGCTTCTTGGTTTTCCTAACTCACCTGGTGTACTATTTAGAAGACTTCATAATATCTACAGATACAAATTCACAAGATATCACACATTACAATAAGCAGATGTGTGTATCAATCAATAAATTACGACTACAAAAACTAGAAATAGAAACTGCGATATAGTTTCTACATAGTTAATAGTTGGGCATAGATGGGCTACTGAATCCCAGGACCTTTACAAACCATATTATGAAACAAGACGGCAAACTCTCAATTTAATGTGGTGGTAATAGCGAGAGGTGCACGCGATCCGCATCGGTGTGATTAGACTGCAAAATGCAATGCAATAAATAATTATTATTACATTTTATCTCGTACAAACTGCTAATATTACATGATAGAGATAAACTTTGTTTGTTTGTAGGCGGTCGAAATGCATATCCCATGTGAAAACTGCTGCTGCCCTGACCTTAAATCGGTACTCCCATGATTAGTCTAGGACTTGCAGCAACCGAAAGCACTGAATACTTAACAACCACCAGTCTTTCTCCTGACTCTCAATTTTCAACAATCTATACATATAATAAAACAGTAAAATCATGGGTCTGTACAATGAATATATTTACGAAAAACTAATTGATTAAATTAAAATAGTATAAGAACACTTTTCAATGTTTTTTTTTTTTAATATTTTTGTTTGTCTGTTTGCCCGTTTGTCTGTTGTTTGTTGAGGCTAATCTCCGATACTACTGATCTGCTGGAAAATCGCTTATTCCTACGGTAAATTCAGTAATTATACTTAGGAGGATACTCAGGTCACGATTTAGCACGATTATTGTAAATGACGTGTACGCCAGTTATTGGCACACGCATCAGAATATGCCAAAATAATGTTAAACCCAATATTGTAGAAATGTGTGTGCTGTTGGTGTTCCATAGTTAAATAAATAAATAAATAAATACTTTACCCGACGGATTTGAAAATTTAAAAGAATTATAATATTTAAAATACGTTACGCGAACGAAGTTGCGAGCACCAGCTATATGTAATATATTGTTGAAAATTTTAAATGTAGGCTATATGTAAAATGAATGCAAGGACATTCAAATAGTTCCGGTTTAACCTTTTGGATAAGGAATCCTAAAAAGCCTCTCTCGAAGACGGCGTGGCTAACTGAAAATTGAAATGCCTTTGCAACTATGTGATGCTCCTAAAATCACTATACTTTTCCGCCGCCGGTGATCAATGTTAGTAGAATGTTAGTAGTGTTGCCACCCTGCGTGGCCTTTAGCTCATGTAGCTCCCGGTGCAATCAAATTTATCTTGATTGATTGCTGGACGCGAAGTTTCGGTGTCCCCTAAGACCTGACCCTCGGCGCACGGGTGCACCGTAGTGCCCTGCACTATGTATGTAACGGTAGTCCAATTGCGTAAAAAGGTCCCAGTCGGAACGACTCCGCTCATAAGAATCCTACTATAGAAAGGAAACTGGGGGAAATGTCGTTACGCATACCACTCGGCTTCGAGGGAAGCGAGTGGTTATGTGGGACTCCCGCCGCGATATGCGGCGAATACCCACTAAAACCCCCAGGTTTTCCTCCCCTTCCACATACGACGGGGCAATGGGAACGGATGCCACATCCACTGCCATCGTCCGTGGGTCGCCCGCCACAAACAAGCGGTGGGCCCTTCAACCATAGAGATATAATTTACTTCTGATATCTATGCCTTCAACTGAAATGGGCAGGAATCCTCCTGCCCTTCCTTACTCGAGGAGGCGTGCGGGAACAACGGCGTGCGCCTTCCTCCACGAGGCCTTGCGTAGGGTGACGGATGCCCCCGCATCCATCACCCGGCCTCGGTTAGGGGGAGAGGAGTTGATTGTACAACCTCCTCCGAGCCCCGGCTCGTTTGCGGCGTTGTGGAGGAGCAAGGGGGTCACACTCCCTCCTTCTCTCCGCCGCCCGCCGCTTCCTTCTGCGAGACAACCTCCTCGCAGAAGGACCAAACCGCTAACCACGCCTCTCTGCTGCCGACCATTGATCGTATTATGGTTGGCAGTGAGAGGTCCGTCCCCAAGGCTGCGACGAGTACACGGCGCTCCCAGGCCCATGCTGGGCACTCCTCCAGGGTATGCTGCGCTGTGTCGTCGTCACAGCCGCAGTGGTGACACTCTGTGGTCGCCTCCCTACCGGCCACGCGACTACTATAGAAAACCTAACCTAACATTAATTATGGACTTTTAGCTCATAGCGAGCGAGCAGATGAATTTGTCAAGGACCGCAAACGGTGTTGTTACACTGTGGCCCTGTGTACTTATCTAACATTGCTCATTGTGACCAGGTACGCGCAGCCCCCGCGCGGGCCGTTGCGGTTCCGGCCGCCGGCGCCGCTGGAGCCCTGGTCGGGGGTGCGGGACGCGCTGGAGGAGGGCTCCGTGTGCCCGCACCGCTTCATGCTCTTCGACACCTACAAGGGCGACGAGGACTGCCTCTTCCTCAACGTCTACACGCCAGCTCTGCCGGACTTACTCACTGGGTACGTGCTGGATAGTATTGGTTTGTACTGGATTGTATTGGTTTGTACTGGATTGTATTGGTTTGTACTGTATTTTATTGGTTTGTACTAATTTGCACTGGTTGGTACCTAGTAGCTCTATTACTGAACAGATAATTGTAGAGCAATTTAAGAAAATATGACTTTAATTAAAACTGTTAAGTTTCTGTCAATATCATTAATTCTTGATATGAGGATAAGGTCCCAAGAAACTAACTAAACAGACTACGGTCAAAATTCTTATTTTATATAATATAACATACCTATTCGTTTTTTAGGCGTATTCATTTATTTATTAATATTCATATAATTTTTAAAACTATACATTATGAGCCTGGTTTTTGCTAGCAATTAACATTGTGTTGGATTGGACGCTACATTTTAAAATCTTAGATCTTAGACTTACTAAGGCAGAAACATATAACAAAGACTTACTATAAAAAAATTTTTGGATGATAGGTATTATTTAGACCTTAATTTTTTTTCGCATTTGTCCGTATTTTTTTTGTTATGACTTTATGAGAATATCATCATACTATCGAGATGACATTTAAAATGCTCAAAATAAAGGATCTCAAAAAAAATAAAAAATTTTTAGAGCTAAGTATTTTGACTATACTCACTAAAATCGATTGCAATGAAATAGGCCCCCAATTAATGTACCAACACTTAGAGGATTTCTGAAAGATAATCAAACCCATAAAGTCAACTTTACTTTATCTATGTTTTAGCTTTTGACAACTGAAAAGATTGTCCATATAAATAATTGCTTACCCTGTTTAGTAACTGGCGAAGGTTTAACCGGGATAGGCAAAACCTTCGCCAGTTAACTAACTTGTTACTGACGTCAATGCACTGTTAATTAAAGGAAGCCATTTTTTATGAGCAACGTTAATCTAAGATTACAGGATTCCATTTGAAAAGTAACGTTAGCATGACTTTGACGTCATGATCTTTTAATCACTATGAGGCTTAGTTAAATAAACGAATCCCCCCCAACACAAGCCCCCCCCCCCTCCACTCGTCGTGGTGAGGGGCTCGCGTGTCTCTATGATCCCCAAGGCTATGTCGGACAGGGCTACCCATACCGGACAGATTTAGGGGAAGAGGCCAGACTAAGAGCAGCTCAGCTGGAGAGTCCTCCACCCGTCCGCGTCGCTCTGAATCAGCAGATGGCAGTGTGGATTAGGACGACCGGCGTAGTGTACCTACTCCTTTATAATATTGAGAGCAGGGGTCAGGATGGGAACCTGACCCCATTCGCGACGTTGTAGCAGGGACTGTTCAGAAGCAACCAGACAGTCCCCAAGGAGGAGAAGTCTGGCCTTTTCACCGAGCCATGCCTGTCGAGGGATCCTGTTTCTTGTAGATCCGGGACCGTTCAATTACAGCGGCTGAAGGCACCCGCAGGGATTTAGTCTGTAGGGGCAATAGCCGAGCCCGACACTGCACCCGGTTGAACCACCCAGGCTCCTGGGTAGCGTGTGTAAAGGTGTTTCATTTACCTGTACATTATGTTTGCTATCGAGGTTTAGTTATTTAAATGCACTATGAAAACACTCTTTATAGATGTAGTTATATAGAATTTCTATCTATGGAAGCGGGAAGGTTCTAGACGATCACTTATACAAGGTGGATACAAACCAAAGGCATTAAATTAAACCACATGTACTATAAGTACCTACTGTTAATCGGAGACCATTAAAAAAAAGTTTACGACAAGTATACGAAAATACTTTTTTCAAACAAGTTAAATAGCGAAAAAATAAGGAAAACTTGTAAACACTCTTTATACGCGCCGCCGCGGCCGCTCGGTAAGGTCGCTAAGCCTCGAACGGGGTGAATGACCCCGACGGACTATAGGCGGCCGCGCGGTCGAACAGCTGATGGTACAGAGTGTACGAAGTGAGAAAAAACTTTAGAAAATTCCTGTGGCTAAACTATTGCTCCGATTGATCTGATATTTGTTGTGTAGCCTGGAAATTATACTCTAAATATGTAGTTTAATTTAATGCCTCTCGGTTGTATCCACCTTGTATAGCGCAATAAAAATACTCAAAATTGCGTCCAATCATTGCACAATTTTCAAACTTAACCATAAACCTTCAATAATAATTAACAAATCGTAGCATACAATTAACCTTCTAGAATCCGTTTAGATAATTTTATTTTTCACTTGTAGTTCGAAAATGAAGTCAGGTCACGAAAATAGGTCAGTGATTCTCAACCACTGTGCCGCGGCACTTTTGTGTGCCGTCAAATTTCAAGTGTGCCGCCAAATTTTGCAAATATACCTATATTAATGTTAATATTATTAAATTATATCATTTAAAAAGAAAAATACTTAAAAAGTTATTATTGTAGTATTTCGTATATTTAAAATTTTTGTCATAAACTATTTATGCCGTGTGTTGTAGTAAGTAAATATTTTTTATCTTTTTCTTTGTGTGCCGCCAAATTTTGATATCGTTAAATTTGTGCCGCAACAAAAAAAAGGTTGAGAATCACTGCTATAGGTAATGTATTTCTACTTATCTTACAGATACAACCCAAAACTGGCTGTGATGGTTTGGGTCCACGGGGGAGCGTTTGCAGTTGGCTCTGGCAACGCCTTTTTGTACGGTCCTGACAATTTTGTGGGGGCCGGAGTCGTTCTCGTCACCCTCAACTACAGGCTCGGGCCCTTGGGCTTTTTGAGCCTGGAAAATGAAGAGGTTTCAGGAAATATGGGTCTCAAGGTAGGAATTTTTTATATTTCGTTGTCTGTTGAATTTTGTTTTTGTTTCCTGCGTTTATGACAGTCTGTCCGATAAAAATCAAAATAATGAATGAATGAAATATTCTTTATTGTGTACAATACAGAATTTTAACATTACACAAAAATAAATAAATGCATAAATGTCCACAAAGGCGGCCTTATTACTATACAGTAATTTATCCCAGGCAACCAGTACATATAGGAAAGAAAACCTAATCTTAATATGAGGCAGTGCACAATAACTTAAATCTATATAAAAGAAATGAATGTACTAATAAATATCCAACAATATAATACGTCACGTCAATTTTAAATATTACCTATATACTTATTTAAAATTGTATTTTTTAGGTACCTATTGACTGAGATGAACTTGATGATGAAACAAGCAGTAGATATTAAGATTTGTGAATTATATCTCTGGTGTAATTAGTTCGTAATTGGTTGAATTTTGAAACATGCTAAGTGACTTGACGATAATTTAGCAAGGTTATATTTTACGCTTGTGGTATAGCGGTCAAGAATAATGAAATGGTTATTGCACAGAGAAAAATTAACACTGTGGTCATTACCATCGCAAACCAACAGAAAATGGCGTTTTTGTCAGACAGAAAAACAGACAGAAATAAAGTAGCCCGTAGGTAGTGCAACAAGAAGAACAAAATGTTACATTTACGGGCTGTGAAAAAAGTAGAGAACTCTCCTGGACTCCTTGTGTTAGTTAATTACAATAGATTTTTTATATAAAGCACAACAAACACAAATAAATAGGGGTACACCAGCACTGGCCACTCGTGTGCAATGGCGGTATTCGATTAAAACACAAAAATGAAAATATACTTTGTTATTTCTTATCTGAATCCACAATTAGGCTATTCAATCTTCAACAAATCGCAATCAACCGAAATCTGCGTAACGATCATTTCATGACAGTTTTGCGTAAAGACACCTTCATACACAATCAAGCTAACCTATAAAAACCCGGGAGAGATAACTAGTTTGAGTTACATCGCGTACACGCATAATAGAATCTAGACAGCTGTTATGCTGTATTGGTTCCATTTAGCGTGAGAAGTCACAACCAGAATGGATGCACGCAAGAAAGTAATATTTTCATGATACAACTTAAGTTAGATAATTCAATTACGCTAACTACAATTAGAAGTATATTTTATCGTAGGTATATAAGTATTACGTTAAGTAGACGACCAGGCTGGCGCAGTGGTACAGGGCTCGGATACGTAGAGCATGTAGCGCCAGGGGTCGCGGGTTCGAATCCCGCCTAGGTCATGGATGTTTATATATGTATTTATACGTATTTCTATAATAAAAATCTTAAATATATAAACATTCTTAAATTTATAAAACATATTAAATATATTCCGTTGTCTAGTACCCGTAACACAAGTCCTTACGGTACTTAGCACGGGGCTAGGCTAACGTGGAGTGTAAAGTCCACAGATATTTATTAATTTATTTATTATATATTTTATATAGTAGAGACAAGAAACGTAGGTAATAACAGCATTATGATGTGGAGAGTATTCAGTAATCACCTTAGCAGAGTAAAATAATAATAATATATGTTATGGAGCTCAGGAGCTCAAAGAGTAGCGCAAATGGCGGAATTTTAAATGTCGTATTTGGTAAATAAAGTGATATACATGTCCGACACGCACGTGTGCGCGAAATTGTGTTGTAACATACAATTTACCTAATGAATGTGTGAACTTTCAAACTATCTGGTGAATGGCATTTGGCGTTTAGTTCTTTTTACATAAACTTTTACTTGAATATCTAGGTATTAATAATAATACACATTGGACAGTTCAACTGTATTCGAAGCTGAATGGATTTGTTATGATTAGGATCAAATATTGATCTCTGGGAGATAGCCCTAGTAACATTACTTGTCCATGGACACGTCGATCCATATCAAATGTTACCAGTAACTAGCAGTAACCGACACAACCGTCTGCCTCCTCAGGATCTGGATGACCTGCTGAAGCCGGACTGACGTACGTACCACCTCCCGGCTCTACACACAAACTTTTATTCACGACTGTACACTCTACACTCTATGTAGAGCGGCTTATTTATTCACATTATTGAATTTGAAAGTAAAACTTTGATAGTAAGGATATACGTGTAATGTTTTCGATACCTATCATATTTCTAATACTAATGAGACCGTACTATCGCGGTAAAAACATAATATCAAATTTTGTCTTGATATCTAGTACCTTAATACCTACAGTACTTAGGCACGCATACGCACATGCTTAGTGTGGTCGAGACTCAACACGGGCAGAGGATATTTTCTTACAACGTTAATGTTTTAATTCATTAAATGAATGGTTTCGTTTCTGTAGGATCAAGTGATGGCGTTGAATTGGGTTCGAGACAACATCGAAGGTTTCGGCGGCGACCCCGAGCGGGTCACGATGTTCGGTGAATCGGCCGGCGCGGCCTCTGTGCATCTGCACATGTTGTCTCCGCTGTCGAAGGTAACACTGCAATATAGTCTTACAAAGTTGGATAAGTACTCCTTACCAAGCAAAAATACCAATATCTTGTTAGACACATTTTATTGAATTTAAATTTCTAGAGAAGGCCTTTTTCGCCTACATTTCTCAAACCGTAACCTATCTAATATACCTACTCACTACTGTAATACTTATTAGTAATAGGTGACATACGCACATAGGTGAAACTGCTTATTTGTATCGTACATATCGTAAAATAGTAGTAACACTTTATTTAGTAATTTACATAATAAATTGTTCTCGTGTTAACATATACCGAAATTGTATTGGTTATGCGACATGTCTCTAGCAACGTTTGTGTTCTACCAGGGTCTATTCCACGGTGTGATAGCAGAGAGTGGCGGAGCGCTGTCGCCGTGGGCGCTAGCGCAGAAGCCTCGCGCCAGCGCCTTCCTGCTGGGCCGCGAGCTCGGCATAGATACCAACAGCACGGCGGAACTGTTAGGTGTGTAACTTACTTGAACATGTAACTCTGTTCCACGCTGTGATAGCGGAGAGCGGCGGAGCTCTGTCGCCGTAGGCGCTAGTGCAGAACCGCTATTCGAATTTTGAATTAAATTAAATTCAAAATGCACACCGTACATAAAACTGAATCTAATTATTTTTTTATCCAGCCTGTATCTGAGGTGTCTCGGATATGTCTTCAAATAGTATATTATGTAACTAGTGAATAAAGGACGGATTTAAAGCGAAGGCCGTAGATGAGTCACGAGCAAGTGAAGGAGTCCTACGATTGAATCACGAGCGCAGCGAGTGATTTAAGATGATTGAATCACGAGTGCAGCGAGTGATTTAACTGTTAGAATCCTGAGCGACGCGAGTGATTCATGGCCCTCGATATAAATTTATACTTTATTCAGGAGTTGCATACTATACTTTATACCATGACTACTAGAAAAATACATAATTTAAGCAAAAATAGAAATTTAATCAAAAAAGAAATGTTACATTAATTGAAATGGACATTAAAATTAGAGCAATGACTGAAATTAAGCGTAATTTTCTTATTATTATCAATAGGGTCAACTTGTGAAACAATATTTTTAATCGAATGCCAAACTCCTTGTCGAAAATATCGAACAATCAAATTTCGAGAATTTATTTGCACCAAAGAGTTTGAATTTCGAATCTTAGCGTATTGAACTAATGGAGATCGGATATATTTTTGTGTTCCAGATTCAAACACCAAAACAGTGAATAAAAACAAAATAGTGATTAAAAGGCCTTTTTATTCACTGTTTTGCGTGAATAATTTTAATTAATTAAGCTTTTTAGAGTAGGTATGGTATAAAATGACATAGAGGTTAATAAACCATTTTTTCGTCAAAATCAATTGTTTGAAAAATAGGCGCTTCCAAAATGGAAATATGAGTGTCTCCCAATAAGAGAAAAATCTAAAAAATATCATTATTAGTTTTTTTAGAAATAATACATTTTCAAAAAAATGCAAATATGACTTTGTCGTTCATTTAAACGCTATGAAAAACCAAGTTATTTTATTTGCTGGTAAAAAATGTCTCACAGGCACCTATAAGTCCTTTCGTTGGTACGGAACCCTCAGTATGCGAGTCCGACTCGCACTTGGCCGGTTTATTTTGATTTACGTACTAGGTACACCACGATGTTCGGTAACCGTGGGTAGGTACCGTAACTCATATAGCATCAGAATGCTCGAATATCATAAATACCACCCCAATATATTATGATGTTTATAAGTTGATATTTTACGATATAAAAAATTAGGCAATCTATAACGGTCCCGGAGTCCTCCTCCTCCTGTTATTAGAAATTGAAACATCCCAATTACACTGTGGTCCGACACGGGTACAGAACCCGGGACAGTACTTTTTATTAAGTCTATGTCTATAACAAGTATTTTATATCATAGGTAATCTATGTTTTATTGCTAATAGACTAATTAAGGCGCCATTATTATTTTATAATCTATTTTTATGATCTAGATTTATTGCACATTTTACGACCAGACTCTCACTCTGACTTTACAATTATTAGATAATTATCTATATAAACAGACATTTAAATTCCTAATATATCCTACAATTAAAAATCAGTGGCGTAACTATATCCTTAGGGGCCGTGGCCTTTCCATCGAACGGGGCACATCTGTCTCCACATGTAGCGAAGCTTAACGGTGAATATTATGTTCCACCAGGGCGCTCTGTTCCCCGACTGTGTGGACGAGGCTCGTGGCATTTTGCCGATCAATTGTTTAGCAAGTCGGCAAAATTGTATTTTGATTACGCCACTGTTGAAAATTTAATGTTATTATAAATTTACATAAAGTTACTTTTCATAGGTTATCTCCGTGCTACTCCAAGTGAATTGCTAATTAAGGCCTGCGCGAAATTGGCGGGAAAT
>LUGF01039975.1:140726-160677 GCA_001625245.1 Calycopis cecrops
GGTGAGCTGTGGACCTCTGGCAGGCAAGTACGCCCCTATACTAGCTGCCTTCAGTCTTCTTCTGAAGGTTTTGGTACTAATTATCACTTGTCGAACTTCCTGCAGCTGGTTTCGTACGTACCTCAGAAGAAGTCAAGGTACGGTTTCTGAGAAAACTGCTGACAATAAATCTATCGTCTCTCTCTCCTGTTACTCTTTTGCGACCTTGTCCTTTACGCCTGGTATACTCTCCAGTCTGCCGGTATCGTTTAACATTGCGGAAAATCACAGACTTGGAAACATGTAATGTTTGAGCCACTTCATTGTAAGTGAAACCAGAGCAACGCTGAGATCCGGCATTATCGCCTAAATTTATCGAATTAAGTTCACTTCACTCAATAATGACAATTTTTCGTCAAAAAAACAACAGAAATAAAGTTTTTGTTAAAAACAACAAAAGACGACGAAAATTCCATACGTGTCTCAGAAATTAGCAGATAAACAAAAAAACAAATGAAATTGAAAATAGAATTATTTTTAAAATCATCTTTTTTTTTAATACATAATATTGGTATAGTGGCCAGTACGAAAATATGAAAATATTTTCCGTTTTTCGACCTTTTTTTGCGTTCCCCTAAATATGTCCATGAGTGTATTTTATATTCCCTTGTATGTAATTAATTGAACATGTCGGATGGATTCATTACAGGACTACAAAGGTACCCGAAGCTGATACAAGAAATGAAGAACGAATTCGAGCGAGCCGTGCCACCGGAGCTGAGGTCCTCCAACGAGACCGTAACCCGGAACATCGCGGAGCACATCAAGACTTTCTACTTCCAGCAGCGGCCGGTCGACCTGAACAGCGTCGATAGCCTGATTGATGTGAGTAATCCGTTACACAATCTAATCAATGTACCGGTACTAATAAATAGATAAGAGTTTGCGCACAGCGCCCGAAATCCACTAAATATAGATAGAGATCTTTTTTTGTTGTGTCATTGAGATAATTGGCTTTCTCGTTAATTTTTCAATAAGAAGGGGAGCAGGTTTGCAAACAGAACTTCTGTTGGGAAGTGCTTACAGACATGCATAAACATCAAACATTGCCCTTGTGGACATTTATGTATTTATTTATTTTTGTGTAATGTTAAAATTCTGTATTGTACACAATAAAGAATATTTCATTCATTCATTCATTCATTGCCAATAAAAACAAAACCAGTAGGTACTACAGGTTGTGCAGACATTGCCAATTATCATCTCGGCCGTTGGGTTAGGTTAGGTTAGGTTAGGTTATGGCATCAGTTCACGCTACTCTACGCTACTTCGCTGATCGTGTTTAATTTACCTAAGGATCATGCGGCATTAGCATATCTGAATCAAAACCTTAGTCACGTTATCTTTAGTTCATGAACGACGCAAAAGTAATCGCGGTTATTGGGTATTCTCATTAGTAAGTGGTTCAGCCAAGTTATTCTTTGTGTGTCAATCAAGTAAATATATGACTCAAGCAATAAGGATTTATATCCTGCAGAGTTGATGTTACATCATCATGCACACGAGACTTCGGGAAACCATAATCTTATTCATAAAAGAGAAAGTTTGTATGTGTTTTGTTATGTAGGTACCGGGGATTACATGTCCTCCCTGTATGGTAGGATCAGTGTATTCTCCATTACGGTAGTTACTTTTGAAATATCTTCTATATTTTATTACAACAAGGAATAGCTTTTATATGGAGACGAAGTAAATTATTTAAAAGATAAACCAAAAATTCAAAGCCTAACATAATGTACAATATACATAAATATAAATATAACAAATGAGATATTACTTTAAAAAATCTTAAAATATAAATTAAAATAGTTTTCACAGATACTACATGAAACAGAGTTACGGAATATTAAATGAAACAAACGTTTCTTCCTCTCTAAGTAGGTAGGTACTCTCCCTTGATCGGTTATGTAAAAATTCAAAATTAAAAATTCTTTCTGTTTGCATCATCACGCTATGAGAATGTAAGTAGGTAAATTTTTGCATTCGAAATCAGTGTGATAAAAAATTTTGCGTGTGTGTTTACCCGGTGAATAAAATGTTTTTTACTAGTCTACCTTGATGAAATTTTTTAATTTAAATATCTTAGTTAAATTGCGGTTCATTTCAAATGCCAAAACTCTAGTGGTATCATTCGCTATACTGGCTTTTTGACGTGATAACGTCTTATAAATCGATAGAGCAGGCTGTTCCAAAAAATTTGACAACATGCGGCGTTACCTAGTTGTCAAATGTACATGTTGAATTGTATGTTTTAGGATTATTTGCAAAATAAAGGAACAAAAAATTTAAATTGGACCAGTTACATGTTCCCACGGTCAAACTTTAGATCCGAGGCTTTTGGTCACATCTAATGAAACCACGGTATAGTATTTGTATGAACACCCTAACCAAAAAGTATTGTGTAAGCGATAGCGCGATGTAACAATCGTTATAACGCCATCTGTTATGCATTACACGAACTATATATCTGCTATGAACGAACAAATAGATTTGTGCAAGCTATAGCGCGATGTAGGATACGTGATAACGCCATCTGTTATGCATTAGACGAACTATATATCTGCTATACAAATAACTTGCAATCTAACATACCATTTCCAATTACCTCTTTCTCTATATACATACAAATCTATTAAACAAATGAAATTAAAATTTTCTTTTGAAAAATGCTACCATTCCATCAGTATTTTCTTAAGACGTTGTCACGTTCAACTATCGTCAGTAAATCGACTTTACAGACAACCGATGTTTTTGCTGACTGAATTGGAGCACCACAAGATGCTGATGGCATCGCCATGATTTTTATATGAGCATTGGATATTAACGACAATTTCACAAAACCACTCGATCCCTCTCCGGACCGTTAGAAGAGGCCACAAAACATAAACACATTTGACCGGACAGCCAAAAAAGCGAAGGCGAAGTTATACATGTCTTCCAATCGACATGATGGCAAATTCTCTTGACTTTCTTATGTTACGTTCTTTGAAAGATTCTACGGTACATTCCTCTATCTACAGAGACTGGCCAAACGTGGGAAATATTTAAAGTAAAGTTATAAAATTAAAGTTTAAAGAACAAGGAATTCAATAATTCTATCTCAATAAAATATATGAAAAACTCGTGTTATCTTTAACGATAAATGCAGGCAGCAGGTATATGGAAATTAACCTCTATAATAATCAAAAAAATATGACAAATATTCTTTATTATATTAGAGAACTACAAATTACAAATTTTGTTACAAACTGTCAAAATATAGTTGCACTGTTAAACAAAGACCTCTTTCTTTAAGTCTTGACGATGATTGATGATGCCGATGACGAATCAAAAAAACCAATATAGCGATACCTATTCGAAGCAGACGTAACAAGTAACAACACTTTGTTTCCTTCCAGCCCTACGTTATATAACTCACGGTGCACACTTTCACAAGCGAAAGGCATTTAACAGGATTACTTACGCAACGTCATCATTCTATTCTTCGTATTTTTGAAAGTTACATAAGACCCTTGAATAGGGTATCAATCAAACCATACCATGCATTGTAACCACACATTATATCTCTACAATAGTAGAGCATACATTATACTTTTACAATAGTGACGATATCTGTACAATAGTGAGCATTATACATGTAGATGCTATCTATATCTAATATCTATACGTTGGCTGTACTTAGATTGAGTCCGTTAACTACTCGTAGTAAACCTGATCCGCAATACCAGCAAGATCGAAATGCGACTAACATAATATACATATTGATCACATTTCGAGAAGATGAACAAACTCGCCTACTAATATAGAGTCCTGCTAGTAATAATAATCCTAATTAATCCTAATCTTTAAATGTACATCTTTTTACAGATGTTCACCGACGTAATGTTCTTACGACCATCGCTTGATACAGTAAAGCTGTACGCTAAATCGAACAGGACAAGTCCGACGTACTTTTACCGATTCGGCTTCGATGGCGCGTTGGGACTGTTTAAGCGAATGTTGGGCATCACTCACCCAGGCGTCTGTCACGGAGATGAAATGGGCTACCTGTTCTATTTCTCAAGACTAAACTATCGGCTGGACGACGGTTCAACTGAGTTAGATGTGTCGAAGAAAATGGTTCAGATGTGGACAAACTTTGCCAAAACCGGGTAAGCGTCTATGACTACTTTCCTTGATTTCGAATTTCGTATTCCATAAAGTAAATATATTTCATTAGATTCAAATTCTTTACTTGCTTGCACGATATAATTTGCTAGAATTATTATCAATCAAATTCTTATTTACCGGAAGCCTAGGAAAAAACTAAGATAACTTAACAACGATCTCTAATAGATAGAGATAGATTGTCCAAAACTTCGACTTCTCTAGGAGAGGACAAAGCAGCGTAAACCTGGTCTCATTTGTGCAACAAATTATAATTCCTTATTTCTACATTTCAGAAATCCGACACCACCGATTGACTATGAATCAGTTATAGACTTTAAATGGCTACCAGTGACGGACACGGATCATGTCAACTACCTCGACATAACCGGCAACTTTACCATGAAAACAGATCCGGAACCTAAACGATCTAAGTTTTGGGACTGGCTGTACGACAACTACGCCAAGTCTTGAGCTGAAGCAAATATAGTGCAAGGATAAAACATTCTAAGCTTACCCTAATATTATTTATAGTTGATGTGTGTGACATTAACACTAGAAAAAAGTCTCAGTAGCATTCTAGAATATTTTTTAATGTTTTAAATACTTTACCGAACTCAATTGGACGTGGTGAAGCGGGAAAAAACACCTGCCGAACTTAGCCATAATATATAAATGATCTTTCATATTAGGTATATTGTAGAGAATATTTTACATGTAGGCAAGAACCCATGTTAGTACTTAACATTGAATTCGGTTACCTAACTCGACATTTAGTACCTAGAGCTACCGAATTTTGATAAGTTCATAACTCTCAACTGTAATGTCGTTAATTATATATGAGAGATTCTATTATACTATAAGTATTTTTTATAACTTTCTTGACTTACTGAAAATAAGCCTAAAATATAAGTAAGTAGGTACTTTGTATTAAACTACAAATACTTACTACTAATGTACAAATTTTTAAAGAAGAATGTAGAATTATTGAGTTGATTTGGAATCACATTGTAATGGAAGAGACAAGTTAGGTGTGCTTTAATAATGTAGTTATTGTAGGTTGGACTTTTATCTATATGTTTATTTTTATATACCTACTAAAACATATTTGTGGCCTCTTAGAAAAATTACATAGTAGGTATCTAATAAAAATTCTTTATCTTTAAAAGTATATAAATAAGTAATACTACTACTACCATTAAAATATAGCTATAAGTAGGTAACTATGTGTAAACATTTTAAAACATACTTATCTTTATTTATTTACGCCTTTTTACTTCCGGCAATCAGATACAATATTATAGATACAGATATGGCAACATAATTGTTCACTATAATTTCAAGGCAAGATGTATATTTTATATTTAAACGAAATATTATATATCTACAAAATAAAAGGTAGTAAAGGTATGTTTATGAAATGCTTTCACGAAACTTAATCTTCGAACAAAACTTATACTGCTTTTGTAAATAGAATTAATTAAGCTCTGTACATAATAATTACTTACATATTTTAATAATGCATTCCTGTGTTTTGTTACTGCGTATAATTAATTAAAATTATTTTGTTGATATATTTTTTTACATATTTTATTACTGTGTATGTATTTCCTTTATGCTTTTTATTGAACAAAAAAAAACTGCTTCGAAGTGTGTCTGCGAGTGTCTTCGAAGCTGACTTTTACGACAAGTTGTCCGATTAATTTTTTGGTCTCGTGAGTGATGATGATCTGATTCTGGCTCAGTACGGGTTTGACAAATTGACTCGAGTGACTTGAGTAAAAACATGACTCGAGTCGCATTACTAAGTCGGTGTCATTTTCATGACTCCGGCGCCCATAAGGCAGTGATTCTCAACCTTTTTATTGTTGCGGCACATATTTAACGATTTCAAAATTTGGCGGCACACAAAGAGTAAGATAAAATATAAAAAAACGCGTTGCAAAACAAATAATAAAACAATTAATTTCTTTGTGGATTTAAATATATATTCATATGGTTTTTTTTCTTTTTAACTGACATTGTTCAATAAAATTAACATTATTATATATTTGCAACATTTGGCAGCACACTTTTGAAATTTGGCGGCACACAAAAGTGCCGCGGCACAGTGGTTGAGAATCACTGGCATAGAGGTTTGCAGCTGCGTTGCCCACCTTCCTCCTTCCCTCACCATGAGCCACCGGCCACATACACAGCGCAATGCGCATACATGCGAAAGCTCAGCTGTCACTTTACGCCGCTCGCCGGTCTCTTTGTCTCTACCTTTTCGACAACTCCATCCTCCAGATCTATATTATTTAGCACAGCAAGGAGTACCTTCCTGGTCGCGCCAACTCAATTTGCCTGGATGCTGGAATGCAGAATGCCACTACCTCTAAAAAATACTCTATTAAAACGCAAGTCTATAGTACTTTGGTATTCCAAAGCAGGTATAGTAAAAAAATGTTGATCCTGTCATTCGGGTTAGGGTTTTTTCTTGGTGATCAGAAGCACTCAACTTGGGTTCCATTCATCCACCATTATCCGCAAGTTACTTGCTTCTGATGATGTGAAATGATGTGGTAACCGCAGCTTAAAATACTGTGTGTTACCACGACTCGTGTCCTAAAAGGCGCCTAAAAGGTTAACTAACCAGGGAGCGGATACCAGATACATTCTGCGTACTGCGCTCTTAGGAGCCCTGGCCTCTGCTATTCCTGGTACGTACGGTTACTGTAGAGGTTATTGTTAAAGCGTGCAAGGCGTGGTAAGAGACGAGAAGAAAGAGAAGATAGTTTAATCTCTGCCCTCCATCTATACTACAGGTCCGGTATAAGATTTACTATATAAAGAGAAGAGGACTGCTTGCATACAGATTACAGAGGTGAGCCATGGATGAAAATCATCACGCCACGTGGACCTGCTTTTACATAACAGGAGGCAAAAAGAGGTTGCTTGAGCACATTTTGTATGAAAGGAATTGCACATATAAGTTGACACTGTTATCTTCCGTGATATAATTAAATAAAACTTACTGATTTTCAGATTTATATCTATACTCGTGCTGTGGGTTCTTTCGTATATCAAAATTTCATGACCCTAGGTCAACGGGAGTAGCCTATAGATAGGTTTTAGATAGTGTGAGCTCATACAAAATATTTGCATAATATACGGGTGTAACTTAGAAATCTATTTCATTTTTTTGCTGTGCTTCAAGCTTTCATATTTCATCTGATTTTCTGATCTGTGTATTTGAATCGAATATCAGTTTGACCCGTTCTTGGGAAAAAGAGCCTTGATACATACAGCCTACAGATAGACGAATAACAAGGTTCCGTTTCTCTTTCGATGTCGAAGCTAGTCTTGTAATATGTCAGCTGCATACAATGTAGTTATATCAATTTAGGTCGGTTAGAACAAGGCACCTATTTTATTGTTAGTCCAAAATTATCAAATAATAATTTAGATAACAAGCAATTGATACATCGATAATATTTGTGTACTAGAATTCGACATTGATATTTGAAAATGTATAAATACACAATCAATAACATGGTAGTGAGATAGACTTATCACAGCGAGGTCGAACAGATTACAAAGTTTTGTGCTCTACAATATTATATTATAGAGAAGCAGGAAGTGCTAAGGCTGTACGAGTATAAATAGCTCTAAAACTAGACGCGCGGACAGTACAGGGATAATTTACTAACATATACATGTTAGTAGTTTATTCTTGCTTACGTATAATTTAATACATTGTTTCAATTAAATTGAATATAAATGTAATCTATCAATGGAACTTAAAAAAATATATTTGCAGTCAGTGCCAATTGAAAAGTAGTTTGTCTGCCAGTAGACAACAATCATGCGGCTGATACACTTACCTAAATACCAAACCGTAATTCATCACTAACGGTAATGATAGCAACGACTTGCATCAATGCCATTAAAAAGCATTGAAAATGTACGGAATCGACACTTGCTTAGTTTTGTCATTAAATCGCTTTGAGTAGGAGTACGAGGCCTCCCCGAAGTTGTTGGTACCTTGTCCCCTGTTATCTGTGGGCCTTGTTGCTTGTAGATCCGGAGCCCTCAAATTATAGCGGCTCAAGGCACTCGCAGGGGTTTAATCGGTAGGGGCAACCCTGTTGCTGAGCCCGACTCTGTACCCAGTGAACCACCTGGGCTCCTGGGTAGCGTTCGTAAAGGTATTCCCCAGCGAAAGAGTTCCTCCAACCCTCCCTCTGAACTGCGATCTACTTCTATAAATATTTCACGAGTAGTGGCTATTGTATCCCACCTCCTAAACTATTCCAGACTTCTCCTGATGTATTTTTTTTTAATTGTAATTTTAAAATAAAAAGAAATTAAAATACCCAAATCGCTCTATAAAAAATGCTGAACACCACAATACATATTATATGTATAGCATAAGAAGACAAACTTATATGGCAGTCTACCTACTTCCTATCGACCTAGAATAATTTCCAGCCTTAGCTTTGAATTAATGTACCTAAAGCAGAATTGTCTTTCCGCGTGCTTTCTTATACGTTTCCACATCATGCATTATAGATGCGATCTATTCTTAGACGGCTACTAACTACGTACATATAACATGTTTTTTACTATAGATATGTAATTTATATTCCTGTATAAATAAGTTTGTATAAATAACTTATGATACTTGAAGTAACTCAATTACAAAGCAAATAGATGTCTTGAAAAATATTTGTGACTATTCACAATTGCAAAACAAGTAGTGGTGTAACCTACTTTAGGTAGATAATAAATAAGTATATCGGAAAACTAGGTTCGCGAGTCCTACTCACCTAATAGATAGGTACGTATCAATATTTTTGTATCCTATACCTCGTCATGTGATATCAAAATATTTTGTATCAAACTCAATTTACGATGTGTGGCGCTTCACATATCGCATCAAAAATATCTTATCACTTGGGTAAAAGTTTTCCGTTTTTAAAAATAGATAAAGTGAGTAAGTACAATTTGATACTTCAATCTTTGTTATGATTTATATTGAATTATAAAAATACACTCAATGTATGATTGTAATTTAACAACAATAGTTCTTATCCTATCCTATCCTATAATATTATAAATGCGAAAGTTTGTATGTTTGTTTGTTTGTTTGTTACTCCTTCACGCAAAAACTGCTGAACTGATTTTTATGAAATTTGGCACACACATAGAGGGTAACTTGGATTAACACATAGGATAGTGTTTATCCCGAAAAAAATATGGGATGCCAAGGGATCCCATAGGAATCCCTTCTCCTCTTCTATTTTCCACGGGATCGAAATTTACACGAGTGAAACCACGGGGCGCAGCTAGTAAATATATACCTAATACAAAAATTGTATGCAAAGTTATTTTAAAAGCACTGAGGTAAAAGACAAACAATCTTTAAAACCTTTTGATGGCTGCCGATGCCTATAAACATCCCCATAATATTTAGCACGAAACCGAGGCTATAGCTAGTGTAACTGTAAATCACATCGAGTTTGTTAATTTCCGTTATCATTGAAAATGTAATTGCCACGCATTGTTTTCTCCTAAAAGGCATAAACACCTAACAACGTCATTTGTACAGTCTGTAATCATGTAAAAATATCTAATAAAAAACCGGTAAAGTGCGAGACTGTCTCACATCTCGGATTTCGTACCATACTGGCCGTCCCATGCCCATTTCTATGTTACATATATATATTCTAATATGTAAGTGAAATAATTGTTAAAAACGGGCCATTAGTTTTGGAACCAATTTCTCTTTCTTGTTATTAATAAATCTTTCCTCTTTTTATTATTAAGTATAGATGAAAAACAAACTGAGAGATTACTCTAGATATAATAAATCTATGTTCTAAGTACAAAATAATAATATATACTTAAGTAATATTAAATATATCTATGTAATTATCAATTCTTAGTTAAACAAGTAAAATAAAGTCCTTATGTAACAATTTTTTTCAGGGACATAATTATCTTAAATTACATTTATCTTAGTATTCAACTATTCTATTTCAAAAATAGAGTTATTATACATAATATAAACCTTACTCCTGAATCACTCTATCTAGTAAAAAAACCCATCAAAATCGGTTCTGTAATTTTAAAGTTAAGCATACCTAAATAAATATATATTACTATATATATAATACAGCATTTAGCCCAGTTGTTAGAGGCAAAAAAGCCTTAAAATTTACTGTAATTAGATCCAGCAAGTTATGTGCAAAATGTGTTGGTCTATTTACACACAATGAGTGAAAATTTTGTGTGTAATTTTTGGAGTTACATACGATTGTTTAAACAATGGTTTAATAGGTGGAAAACGGTTTTTTAAGATAATAAAAAAGATAAAAGACAACAAACAATATCGATTTGAAAATTTACCCTTTTAAAGTGGTCAAAATGTGGTCATTTTGCGACCTTGAACTTCAAAATAGGTCAACAAATTGCTTAAATAATTGCAAAAAAACCGTCAAAAACATGCAAATTTTTAAATATTTTTAATTCTGTTTATAATGTTCCTGTACGCTTGTAACTGTGCATAAATATGCCTTTCAACAACTTACACTTACTATAATATTTTTGTCGAAAAATATTTACAACTTTTTGAGTTCTTGACAATAAGCGCTAATAAAAAATTAAATGTGAAATGAAAATTTATAACCTTCCCGTAGTCGTAGATATGTCTTATGGTGCTTATTTTTTGCGGCTTGACTTATATTTTATGAATAATGAATGCGAAAGTTTGTGTCTGGTTGTTTGTTACCCTTCACGCAAAAACTGCTTATCCGATTTTCATGAAATTTGGTCCACACATAGAGAGTAACTTGGATTAACACATGTCACATAGGATAGTTTTTATCCCGAAAAATGTTCCTATGGGATAGGATAGGATAATTTTCTTTTTTCCACTTTTTTTTTCACACTTTTTTTTACGCGTATGAAACCGCGGGACGAAGCTAGTATGTTAAAACATACTTATTTTAAAACATTTTAGAACGAGTTGTATACCTACCTCGCTAATATTTATTGCTTTGAGGTACACATTATTTCAAAGTACACTATTAATTCCGGAGCTGAGTATCGTCTTTCACTATACAAAAAATAGTATGAAAACGTCTGAACAGTTGTGGCGTTACGTAAACATTCAAAATAGCGTATTGAGTATATTATATCAACTAGGTGCTAGTTAAATCTAATTTAATGTTGATCCATTAAATTGTTCTAAATCTCTGTGGTGCTCATTGAGTTATATGTACTACGTACTAATAACTCAATGGTGGTGCTTTGTAATTGCGAACTGTACGAAGCGCATTACGGAATTTAAAGTACATGTAGTTTATTTTCGTCTCTCCAGGAAGCGGCGTATTAAACTTGAGAGAGAAACAGTAGCTATTTGCTCGTATGCGTTGCTACTGACCTAATCCTTCCTCCTAATCCTAAGGCTTGTGTTAAATACCACAATCTTTGAATACATATTTTTTTTCAATCCGTTACGGTTATAGCCATAGATTATACTGTCTACGGATTATACACAGAAATAAATCGAACACTTGACAGTAATTGTCATCAAAAAAAACTGTCAAACTTCAAAAGCGCGTGCTCCCTTTTCTGTCAACTTCTGTAATCAGCTAACGTAATTCGTAATCAGTCAACTGGTCGCTAAACAGCGCGAATGGTAGTGTTGTAGGTACTTTCTTAGTTTATGAGATAATGATTAACGCGTCCAGCATGAGGCTATGTTAATTTGCACTTTATTATTATTTTTCAATCAGTGCTCACGATTAAACGTGTAGATGGTGTGTAACAATTCTATTTAAATTTTGATATAAATTTATGCGTTTCTAATCATTTTACAGTTGTGCTGGAAGTTATTAGATAGGAAGGAGGAAGGACATTTAGGCTATTTTATCCAAATAAGAGTGTCTTAATAACTTATAATCATGGAAAACGGTGCTACTAATGGTGCTGCAAAGGAATTCTTTAATTTAAAAGAAATGGAACACATAGTTAAAGCATTGTAAGTTTATTATTTATTTATATTGCAAAATTATACTCAATATCTAACTGAAACGACACTTTTTAACCAAACAGATTTCTTTTATGCAACTTATTTCAATTTGTAAAGAGAGAAAATCTAGATTTTATGTACTTGCATTTAAACAGTACTTACTTACCTATCGATTCCTAAATAATTAAAAATAAAGCTTCAAATAATTTTAATATATTTGTTATAATATGTTAATATAGTTTTTTTAAATAAAGCAATACTTAATTTAGTACCTATAACATCATGAACTATAAATAAAATAAATTTATAACATATTAAAAAATGTATTGTAAATCATAATGTTTTAAAATGTGTGTTATTTTAAATCACATATTTAAATAGCACTTATCTACACAGGGATCGTCACCAGAAGATATCACCTAATATTCTATACAACATTGGGAACACCCCTATAGTAAAGCTTAATCATATTCCCAAAGAAGAGGGACTAAAATGTGAAATGTGTAAGTAACCATTTCTATTTACACTCTTCTGTAATTATTATACTTTTAATTATTTACATAATATATATTTATTATAATTTAATATATATTTGTTATGTTGTAAATTATAGTCTTGAATTTTTTTAGATGCAAAGTGTGAATTTTTAAACCCTGGTGGATCGATTAAGGACCGGATTGCTTTTAGAATGGTAATGGAAGCAGAGAAAAGGGGAATTCTTATACCTTATAAATCAGTTATTATTGAACCAACATCTGGAAACACAGGAGTTGGTCTATCATTAGCAGCAGCAGTTAGAGGTAGACAGTCAATATTATATATGTACCCCATGATTTCATCCCAATAAAATCTCTCTTATGGAAACTATTCATATTTTCGGGATAAAAGTTTTTTTTTTGTTATTCCAGATTGTTGTGTATCAAATCCTATCAGTATTTTTTATATTTGATATAAAAACAAACATATTTAATATTAGTAGAACTATAAAAGATAGATGAATCAAGTGCTGCTTGGTTTTCATCATCTGCTGAAGCTTCTTATTTTTCCATTCTAGAATAACTTACGATTGTTCCAGGATACAGATGTATAATAGTGTTGCCAGAAAAAATGTCAGATGAAAAAGTAAATACTATGAGAGCTCTTGGTTCAGAAATTATAAGAACCCCCACAGAAGCACCATCATCATCTCCGGAGAGTAACATTGGAGTAGCTAATCGCTTAGTTAAGGAAATTCCTAATGCAGTATTACTTGATCAAGTAAGTAGTGATAATATTTTCCATACAATATTAAATTCCAGTTTATAAATTCTCTCATTGTATAACAATTTTTATTAATAATGATGTTTTTGAAACACAAGCAGATTCAGCTAACGCTAATTTTAATGATTAAGGTTGTCATCATGACAACTTTAATCATTAAAATCAACATATGATTTTAATTATTGATTATTCATGTTTTTATTGTACAGTCATGAATCATGATATTTTAATTTTTGTAGGAATAAAGAACTTACTAATTTTTATGTTAAGTCACAGAACTATATATATATTCCTAAGAGCTTGTTGCTGTTTAGAAACAAACATGTTTTATTGTATAATCAAAATCTTGCATCTGATATGACGAACAATAAATATAACTAATCATGCTATACTATTACAAAGTTTGTAAAAATATATTTTGAATTTTCCTCTATTACTTCCCAATGACCTATAATCTTGAAATTTGGCAACAATTCAAATGATGTTTTAACTTTACGCAAATATTACTCATCACAATAAAACAATAATAAAGGACTTTACCGCGGTAAATTTAATTATTTGTGGATGCACATTCAGTCCAACCGTCACCATGGTTATAAAGCTTCTGAAATGTGTTAAGTCTAAAGTTATTTTTTCTAAAGTTATTTTAATTCAATATACTAAGTGTACTAAGTACTAATTTGCAATTTTTAGGTATAATAATAATAATAATAATATTTATTAAGAAACAGCCTAATACAATATTTATCTAAAACTTAATTTTTAAAAAACAAAGCATACAGGGCTGTTAAACCGCGATATTATCAGTTAAAATTGTATTAGTGTAAACAGTTAAATATTCTAACGCGGAAGATGTCCGTAAATTTGTAATTCATAATTACCTATATTGCTCAAAAAACCTCCAAACTTATGCGTGGTGTTCAATTCATACAAAATGATTGCTTATCGGCCTCAAACCCAAGTTACTTATTTAATACCTACATATATTAAGTCGTGACGCTCGTCTCTCCATCTCTTGTTGGTACAGGACGCAAAGACCGCACATTCCACTCCCTTTTTGTCGTTTTTCATAAAGTCCAGAGGTGGGAAGAGGAAGGCCGGCAAAACATCTGTTTATAAATCTGTATGCGGACGACTATGGGAGACGGTAGTCATGAAAATGGCTCCGACTGCTCGTTTTCCCCCTTATACCATAAAATAAATATTTATGCATTTTTAATATTGAAGCTCTTAAGAAGCATTCCATCACAGTGGCTCTATTTGTATCTACATGTTTATTTAAAATATTTTTTATTTTTAGTATAATAATCCAAATAACCCTCTTGCGCACTATGATGGTACCGCTGAAGAAATCCTCTGGTCGTTCGATGATGATATAGACATGGTGGTGATCGGCGCCGGCACGGGTGGAACTATTTCTGGCATCGGACATAAGATTAAGGAGCGCAATCCCAAATGTACTGTTGTGGGCGTAGACCCTTATGGCTCAATATTAGCCGAACCAGAGGAACTCAATGTATCAGATGTCCAGATGTATGAGGTATGTATTTAAACCTAAAGGCCAACCTGTTTACACTTATTGTTTTGTTATTGTTTTTAAGGGGAAGAAACATTTTTGCCTTGAAGTGACTACATTCGGCCGTATTATGCGACAGCATAGCGATTTTTTTTTTTTTTTTTTTTTTGATATAGGAGGGCAAACGAGCAGCCGGAGCCATTTTCATGACTACCGACGCCCACAAACATCCGCATAGAGGCTATACAGATGCGCTGCCTTCCTTTCTCCTCCCACCTCCATGGGCCACCGGCTACTTACACACCGCACGAAACGCGACAGCACAGCTGTCACTTTTGATTATGCCCAGTTTATCTGAGCAAGATGCACTTATGATCAATTTCAGAATTCAGATTACAAAGGAATATATTAATAATGATTGAGCAAAAAAACGGAACGGGATTTCAATACAAGAAGAACTATAATGTCCTCGTTCACATCTATGTGAAGGCATCAAGGTCAAACAAGACTGCGAGAACAGGCGCGACAACAGTATTGAAACCCCGTTTTAACACGTCTTATATTTAGCAATGTAACATTATTTCAACAATAAATCGAGCTTTAAGACAAATTATTGCATTTGCTAAAAAAAATTCGAGGCACCACAACGCTCATGGTTGTTATGGTCTCCGCTTTGGCTTCTCTATTAAGTAAACACCGGGCACAAGCAACATCCGAGCAACACATCGATGTTTACTTAAATGTGACGTCATACGCTTATAAATCTTATTTATGTAGTAAGAGGTAGTGCCATGTAGCGTTACAGCCGAATAGGCGTAAAGTGACAGCTGTGCTGTCGGTTTATGTGCTATATGTGAGGGCAGCGCATCTGTATAGCCTCTATGGACGTCAGTAGTTATGGAAATGGCTCCGAGTGCTCGTTTCGCCCACTACACTTAAAAAAACTAAACAAGTTCGATAAGATTATTACAACAAATACTTTTATTTTAATGAAAATGTTGTTAATCACAATTTTTATATTTACTGGACGATTTTTAGATCGACTCATTCTCTTTTCTCCGACTTTATTTTTCGACCCACGTCATCACTCACATCTATTTCGTCGTGATAAACTCGTGATAAACTGCGCCGGTGGCCTTGCCCTTTGTGGATAATACGTTTTATTTTTTATAATAATTTGTCGTATCTTCCTTTTTACATGTTCCGGGTTGGTTGGATAACAATGTCGTGCCGGTTAATTATTTTGGGGTTATGGCGAAAATAGACGAACTATTTCCGAATCAAAATCGAATCACACAACGCAAACATTATATAGGCACTGATATTTTTGTATTAAAATTCTTTAAAAAAAGCACAAAGAAAATCTTTGCTTTCCTGTTTTTTATACAAAAATAGTCGGCGCGGATCCACTTCGTTGAAAGTATCGAAAGAATTGTTAAAATCAGTCCAACAGATTTGGAGTATATTTGCTACAAAGAAACCAATAATTTTCCCCTTTATAAAGATATGGTACGGTGCGCGTGTTGCTACGCCTCCAAAATATACGTCAGCATGGACTATCATAGCAATATATAAAATTCATTGGAATGACAGTAGCGCCATCTGTCGAATTCGGAAATTGGTCGTACCAACTTAGAAACCTTCGTGGGCGCATTCAGAACATTATGCATTACGATTCTAGAAGGGATATAATATATAAAATTTCAACCCAATCGGTCAAGACGTTTAGTAGTTGACATACCGACAGTAGTGCCACTTACCGGATCCAATTGTATTTTTTAAGTATCCTGGAAACCATGGTTCAGCCGTTTAGAAGTTTACCCGTTTTCCCATGAGAATGAAGCACTATTCCGTGGAAAAAATAGCCTTTGTTGATCTGTGATAATGTAGCATTCAAATGGTGAAAGAATTTTTGAAATCGATCCAGTACTTTCGGAGCCTATTCGTTAAATATAAACATACACACACTCACAATCAAATCTTTCCTCTTTATAATATTAGAATAGATTAATATAGACAATAAATATAATTGAAGGATTACACTGTATCTGTTTAGATCGAAGGCATTGGTTACGACTTCTTCCCGCGGACATTCGACAGGAAAGCAGTGGACAAATGGGTGAAGACCGACGACTTTCACTCCTTAAATATGGCGAGACGCCTCATCAGGGAAGAAGGGCTTCTATGTGGTATGCATTTATTTTATTTATTTATTTCTCATTAGTCATTATATTACCAAAAACTTATATTTGTACTTATAGTAAAGGTTTAGATACCCCCAAAGATTCTGCAACCTTGCTGTGGTGGTGGGCTTGCGTGCCTCTGTATTCCCCAAGGCTATGCCGAACAGACTTAGGGGAGAGGCCACTAAGAGCAGCTCAGCTGGGATGTCCTCCTCCTCTGAATCAGCAGACGGCGGCGTGAATTTGGACGACTGGCGGATCTTAGGACATTGGTGGCGTGCTCCTTTGGAGTACTAGGGCAAGGGGTTAGGATGGCAACCTGACCCCATTGCACGGTTCATGTGATCTGACTATTTCTTACTTGAGTGAACAAGGTGCCTATAATATTTTTCTCCTATCGGAATAGATTCCGCAAGTGTGTAGCTACTTTTGTCGTTATGCAGTGGGAGAAGTGTCAGTGATACACCTTTCAGAGTGGGTAGAACAAAAGTAGATAGGTATGTGCGTATTTTCACTCGCGGGAGGAAACGTCGCTTTTCTCTTTGTGATTCTTGAAAGTTATTACCTACATATAAAAAGGATTTTATTCAAGGTTGTCACCTCCTTTTTTCAACACGTTATCACCCGTCGACTGGAACGATAAATTTATTTATTTTTAACGCTCTAGGCTTTGATATAACTTTGCACACGATACGAGAATATGTCAATAATAAAGATATATTCTGCGCACAGCACTTCTCCACCCTTATTTGCGTTTGGTAGCTATCTTAAGTTTACCGATTAAACACTATCAGTATTACGGTTATCTTTTTAACAGAAAACGCATTAAAAACTTGGTTTTATCTCCACTAAGATTGAGTAATATTTTCTGAATTCTGGGCATCGGATTACATGTTATTTTTTGTGCAGTTGAGCATTTTAATTTCTCGCGAATATTGAAATCGATCGAACGGAGAAGTTATTTCATTCGGTTCGATTTTCGAAAATCGAGTTTTCGCCGAATATAATAATTAAATAAAGATATTATTATTATTTGACGTTATTTGTAGACGATGGTGTCTTTAAAATGTATATTAATAAATTTTCATGTGGCTGGTAGCAGTCAACGTTATTGTTTAGAGTTAAGACGGGATTAGTCTTCATAAGCAGTTTGTTGGTGTTCTAGAAGTTATAAAATAACGGTTATATTTTTGTATATTTATATAATTATGTATTTTTCTATTCCGTCAAACAGAAATAATGAAGTTGTAACGGTTCTTATGAATGCAAAAGAAAATAACATTAAGATATGTACATTTCTACAAAGGCCGTCGGGATCTGAGAAAAACTAGATTATTGAATTGAAGTCGTAGGGATGGCTTGCAGTACTCGTATTTTTAACAGCGATTTATTCAGAAAATCTTTGGTTCCCCTTCATTATTACTTAGAACTTTGTCTATTTTCACGATTCATTTAATAATTATAGAAGAAAAATACTAATTCACTTTAATAAATATTAAGTCTAAATAATTTTTATTCGGTCCAATTAATTAATTAATCAATAAGTTAAATAATATATCATTGACTCATTACTGTTATTTTGATGCAAATTTTAACTATTCTATTATGACATTTCTTATATTAGGTATTATGCATTACTCCTTACTTTTCATTCTGACATTTTTGTACTTACTTTATTTGGATTTTAATTGATTATTTTATTTTTTTTTTGAAATTATTTATTATTGACCTTACATCAAATCTGACATATGTAAATGCTGTGTCACCTATAAAAGTACACACATCAGAATTTGTTTTTTAAATTATTTGTTATTAATGTATGTTAACTGCAGGTGTCCTATTTAAATAAATAAATAAATATTTTGATCGCATTTCTTAAACATTTGGCAATCGTTAACCAATATGTTGGTCAAATAACTATGATATGAAAATTAAAGATAGACCCTTGAATAATACGTAGTTTGTAATTATCCTTACAGAGCGCATTGTCTAAATTTATGAATTATTGAATGATGGTCGCAACTTTGTTTCATTGCCTACTTTCTAGGTGCCATCTTACAACAACGTTGTAAATTGTTCGGCGTTCGTTCGCATTGTTTCTGTAAATAACCCCTCGCACTTCCTGCATCATAGAGTACGAGTCACGGAACATTAAACTGTGCGACCTCATTTTGATAATTTGGTCTCACTACAATTTAATTTATTTTTATAAGGGTTTTAGACAATTATCGGATCAGAGATATCAATTTTAATAAATAGCGATCTAGGTACTTGTTAACACATAAAAATAATCTCGATTTATATTTTGAATTTAATCAACCTTGTTTAATAATTCATGGTGTGAAATTTCTCTAATATTAATGACTAACTTGTTTCTTATTACTTATTCTACTGTTATCAAAATTTCCTTGTGACGCATTTATCACATCTCGTTTCCTAGACATAGAGCAGAAATGATTTTAACCTACCCGCTTTAGGAAATAAAAATTTAGTTTCTTTTTAATTTTGTATCGATACTGAGGACTGTGAAATAGACTATAAATCAATACAGTTGGTGTTTTTTTAAAGAATTAAGAGATAACTAAAATTTGTGGAAACTAGAGAGAAAAATCACTATGTGACATGAAATTACAGGTTAAGCTTTTGCTGTAGATTCCTATGATCTTGCAAGCAAGTCATCTTGATGATTTGCTTGCTGCTTTTGTTTAGTAGTTCTAGTACCAGAGGAAACACAAAACAAATGTAGATTATATGCCACCCAATTCTACCATGTACCATGAATAGCAC
>LUGF01039975.1:160712-174390 GCA_001625245.1 Calycopis cecrops
TATCTATACGCATATAATTAGAATAAAAAAATAACTATTACCCATTTTCAATAAAAGAGCCTTTTTTAAAAGTGCGGCAACTATCCGGGTTTTACCCTACTGACCCTCCACCGTACGGCTCTCTCCCAATAATGTTACACTGAGCGTATCTTTCTCCGGGTCGTCGCCATACCTACTTTAGTCCTTCCATCATCTGGTTTGAGACAAAATCTGGACTCATCACTAAAAAGAATTTTTCCCCAAGCGTCATTATTCCAATTTAGGTGGAAACGAACAAAGCTGGCCCGAGCCACTCGATGACCTGCGGTGAGCTGTGGACCTCTGGCAGGCAAGTACGCCCCTATACTAGCTGCCTTCAGTCTTCTTCTGAAGGTTTTGGTACTAATTATCACTTGTCGAACTTCCTGCAGCTGGTTTCGTACCTACCTCAGAAGAAGTCAAGGTACGGTTTCTGAGAAAACTGCTGACAATAAATCTATCGTCTCTCTCCTATTACTCTTTTGCGACCTTGTCCTTTACGCCTGGTATACTCTCCAGTGTGCCGGTATCGTTTAACATTGCGGAAAATCACAGATGATGTTTCCACATGTAATGTTTGAGCCACTTCATTGTAAGTGTAACCATTTTCAATTAAAGTTTACAGCTTTAGAAACCAGAGTAACGCTGAGATCCGGCATTATCGCCTAAATTTATCGAAATAAGTTCACTTCACTCAATAATGACAATTTTTCGTCAAAAAAACAACAGAAATAAAGTTTTTGTTAAAAACAACAAAAGACGACGAAAATTCCATACACTACGTGTCTCAGAAATTAGCAGATAAACAAAAAAAACAAATGAAATTTAAAATAGAATTATTTTTAAAATCATCTTTTTTTTTAATACATAATATTGGTATAGTGGCCAGTTTGAAAATATGAAAATATTTTCCGTTATTCGACCTTTTTTTTGCGTTCCCCTAAATATGTCCATGAGTGTATTTAGCAAACTATAACGTCAGCTACACTAACGTCAGAGTTTGTGATCGCGTTGTCACGTGACTTTTCATTTGATTATTAATATACAAAATACTAGTTAGAGAATTATTTGTATTATATTCATATTATATTAGTTACTACTACTATATCGAATTTTCATAAAAAAAATACATTACAATTAGGTACTTATGTCCAACAAGCTTCTACAACGCTATTAACAACGATGATTGATGATTCTCTTTGGTGAAAATGTGTAGTGATAGGGTACCTATTTGAAATCAATGGAAATTGATAAACATTATATTAAAGGGCTATCATACTAAACGATTTGTCTTCAGTCCTTCTATCCTAAGGTCAATTGCATTTACTTGACCTTGGATTCCCTATTTTATTGCTTTGTCAAAAACCTTGACAAACAGATACAATGAAGTATTTTAGAATCGTAAAATAGTAAATAATTGGATATCACTATCACCCAATTGTATACTGATACGTTCATGTTCTGCGGATTAGAATTGATAATATACTTATTTATTAAATAGCTGGTGCCCGCAACTACGTTCGCGTAACGTATTTCATATTATGTATAAATTTCTTTAAAAATGTCAAATCCATCGGGTAAAGTTTAGTTACTGAATTTCCCGTAGGAATGAGCGATTTTCCCGCAATAAAAAGTATTCTAGAAGTTGACCAGGCTTAGTATCTATACATCACAAAAAGTTTCATTTGAATCCGTCAAGTAGTTTCGGAGATTAGCCTGGACAAACAAACAGACAGAAAGATTAAAAAAACATTGAAAAGTGTTCTAAAATACTATTTTAACGTCGCCCCCAATCACTTTTTCCTAAATATATTCAATGTACAGTCACGGATTTTATTGTTTTATTATATATTACATAGATTACGATTGAATGTTTTCTGATTGCCTGAAAATTTGATATATGACCCACTGCATATTATATCTATGATTGTTTTTTATTTCTTTTGTTTCCTTGTGTAGAATAAATTTGCCTCTAAGCTAATGGCCATGATGCCGAGGTATTTTTATATACTCCCCTACTGATGATGATTTTTTTTTCAACATCAACATATTGGGATTAGGGAGCGTTCAAATATTACGTAACGTAAATAGAGGGAGGGGGCTCTTGTAAAACGTTACGATACGTTACAGGGGCGGGAGAGGGGTTTCGAAGGACGTGTTACGTAACATTGTTACTCTAAATTAAAAAAAATAATACATCAAGTTGGCAAAATTATGACAAATAAGACCTTATTTTACTCAAAATAAAAATATGCCGAGTTGTGTGTTACGTAACGTTTTGGGGGGGGAGGGGGCTAAACAACAACGTTACGACGCGTTCCATATGACGGAGGGAGTCTCAAAAATTGCGTTACGTAATGCTTGAACGCTGCCTTACAGCATTGTAGTCATTGCATAATTTTTGTGCTACACACTGACGTCTTACGTCGTGACTATACGTAGGTATAAATTTAATTATTTTGATGCAAATTGGCTTTGCAAACAAACAAATTTAAATACGCAAATCTGCAATTTGCAAATATCAATCCGGTATTTTTCTGTTACTAAAAAATTATTTATAGTTGTTTATTGCTGCTGCTCATTTATTTATTTATAAAATTTGTAAAGATTCTTTAATTTTGCATTCGTAAATCTCGTGTGATCATAGAGATGGTACTTATGTATCTTTAAATTTGCTTATCTATTTGCCCAATGAGTCTAGCCCAAATTTAACAGCGCTACCATTGAAATATATCTGTTTATTTCTAAGGTAAGGTACATCATAAATGAATACCTATTTGACTATACTCGAAAACTATAGGGAAGACAAAGAATATCATTTACATGTTTGTTTCAACATTTTAATTTACCACTATTTTGGCGTGATAACGTACTCGTGACAAATTACACCAGCACAATACGCGTTCTCAGCTGCTTTTGGTTGTACCGTGATGGTATTGCCTTTAGCCTTCTTAGAAAATTGGGCTTTGATCATTGAAATAATGTTTCAAAACGGATTTCCCGAGATAGCGCGTTCAAGCAAACAGACGCAACACTGCCTTTTTTGTGGGGAACTCGGGAACACGCAGTGTTCCAAAGTAATGTTCATACGGTGGGGATTCCTCCCCACCTACTAAAGATCTACAACGACAACAAGTACACGCCCCGTCCGGGCCAGTTTCTCCCGAAGAGCGTTCCCCTTCGTGAATTCGTCTACTCATGAAGAGTTATGAGGAACGCTCTTCGCGAGTAAACGAAGTCACAGGGAAGCTTTTCTATCAATACCTACAGGAACGAAGGAGAACGAGTCTCCACTCCTTCCTAACTGACTGGGGATGTGACGTTTATAGTGCACGATGCACACGCGCGGTGAATCCACTGTAGCTAACAAGTTTGTCTCTACTTGTTAGGTGGGAGCAGCGGCGCGGCCATGTGGGCCGCTCTACAGGCAGCCAAGAATCTGAAGGAGGGTCAGAAGTGCCTGGTCATCCTGCCAGACAACATACGCAACTACCTGACCAAGTTCATCTCCGACCAGTGGATGGAGGCCCGCGACCTCAAACCAGTGGACAAGAACGAAAACTTGTGGTAAGATTGTTATCTGTTTGAAAAAATATCTATGGGTACCAACACTGTATGTTTTATACTTTTTCAGTATTCCGTGCCCAAAGGGTTCCAACTGGACACTAGATTGGGCAAAACTCCTCAGATCTGTCTGTTTTCGTAAATTGTGGATTACTGTAGCCGCAATAACAACAAATAAAGTAGGGTCCGTTTTAGGGAGGCCCTCACAAAAGAGCCGTGTTTTTCGGTTTTCACATTAAATAGGTACCTTTTAAATCGTAAAATAAGTATTAAGTACCCTTAAGAATAAGATTCAAATTCAGAATTGTAACAAAAATAGAGTAGAAAAATTTAAGGCGTTCTCAATCTCCACACAAGAAACATTTTTTTTTCACTCGTTCCTCGTGGTTACACCGGTAGTCACACCAGTGTAACCACGAGGAAGACCCCATTCCTGTTGGTACCACCAGTAGAGATGGATCCATAGACTGTCGATAAAATGATTGATGATTTTGTATTTATAACTTATGTTATTTTTTTAATATAATTTTCACTTTATAACAACTGAATTAAACATTTAACTTCCTACTAATATTATAAATGCGAAAGATTGTAAGGATATTTGTTACTCTTTCACACAAAAACTACTGAACGGATTTTCATGAAAATTTACAGTCCAATTTACAATCCCGGTCCGGACCAAAAAATTGTTATTGGGATTTTTCAATTTCTAATATCAGTCCGGAGTCAGGAAGTTGGCGGTGATACACCCCCGTGCCTCGGAGAGCACGTTAAGCCGTCGGTCCTGCGCCTGATCTATCACCGGTCGTGTCGGATTGCCGTCCCATCGGAATAGGAGAGTGAGGAATAGAGAGTGCACTTGTGTCTGCGCGCACACTTGTGCACTATAATATGTCCTGCGCATCTGGCTCGTCTCTATAGAGACGGCTGCCGTAGCCGAAATCGGCTAGGACGATATTATTATTATACCATAAAAGAATTTTCCGCGTTTTTTTTTAATTTCGCCAACGAAGACATATTATTTTGCCATAAAGCCTGCGATTTCTTCATACAATATTCGAAATGGTGTGGCTACACGGGTGTCATGGCCTCATGACGTCAAGGTCACCTTGACGTCATGACTCCATGACACCCGAGTGGCCGGATAGTAATTAATTTCTTATCTGGTCATTGGGGCTTTGACACACGATTTTATCCACGTTCCAAATTCTAATCACTTTCCGTCCCTAGGGATGAAAGAGCTATTCCTTTTGCTGCAGTACCAAATTGTCGACATGTCTTTATATATTTTATGCCTATAATATTGACGACCATCAAATAGCAAAACTCTGCCTCCTTTCCGTTCTATAATAATAAAATCCATGCCTTTCAGTTCGTGCGTTTCATCTATCTCCACCAGCATGTATTAGAAATTTAATTGACAATAAAAAACTGACTGTCAAACAGACAAACATTGACAAATGCAGTTACATTGACAGTGACCGATGTAACCACGAGGAAAGAGGTTCGTACCACCACAATAGAGACAGACCCATGGAACTGTATGAATGCATTACTGTAAAGTTTCATGAAAATCCGTTCAGTAGTTTTTGTGTGAAAGAGTAACAAACATCCTTTTATTTTATAATATTAGTAGGAAGTTAAATGTTTAATTCAGTTGTTATAAAGTGAAAATTATATTAAAATAAAAAACCAGCCAAGTGCGAGTCGGACTCGCGCGCACGAAGGGTTCCGTACCATTATCTACGAAAACGAGCAAAAAAATCACGTTTATTGTATGGGGGCCTCCTTAAATATTCATATTATTTAATTTATTAGTATTTGTTGTTATAGCGGCAACAGAAATACACCATCTGTGAACTGTGAAATTTCAACTGTCTAACTATCATAGTTCATGAGATACAGCCTGGTGACAGACGGACGGACGGACGGACATCGGAGCCTTAGTAATGGGGTATCGTTTTTATCCTTTGGGTACGGAAACCCTAAAAATAAGATAAGTTATGAATACAAAATCATCAATCATTTTATCGACAGTCTATGTATCCATCTCTACTGTGGTGGTACCAACAGGAATGGGGTCTTCCTCGTGGTTACACTGGTGTGACTACCGGTGTAACCACGAGGAACGAGTCTTTTTTTTGTACAATTTCACGGTTTTGCCCAGAACAGATTATAAACTAACGAAACATAATGCATTAAATTATAAATGATTTTGAAATTGAGTTGAAAATTTTTCGACAGTTTACAATTTCTCGAGGTATTTTGTAAACTAACGGTTTTTGCAATCTTACGGGGACATACCTATACCCCTTATGTTATTGTATGTATATGTATGTGTTATTATTTACAATCGTGATAGGAACAAACTTGAAATTGTTATTGAATGTTTGTCCATCAGCTTAATATAATTAACGCCTTAGCGTTATTGTAAGGACAAGTTTATTTCAAGTTGTTTTTTTATGGGTAGGTTTTTTCTAAATAGTATAAGGGGGCAAACGAGAACTCGGAGCCAATTTCAAGATTACCGACGTACCGAATCCATAGATATCCGCATAGAGGCTATATAAATGCGCGGCTCATCCTCCTTCCCCTACTTGGGCCATTAGCTACTTACACCGCATATTACATTATGTATAGATATTAGATACTCCATGCATATTAGATATTTTATTGGAAATCCGTTACGCAGGCAGGCAAAAGGTTACGTAAACGCATTTAACATTAACCTCGACCCGACAAGAAAAAAAAACATGATTCGATAAATTGATATAAAATTTATCTTAAGAAAATAAACATTCTTGAAATTCTCGCAAAATAATCATATAGTTACTCATTCGCAATAAATATTTTTATCGCTAGTTTTACCAGCCCTTATCATACCAGTTAACGTTTTACGAACACTACGAGAACAAAATAATTTCGTAAGATCTTGTTTATGTTAAACATGCGTATACTGTGCGCGGGGTTCTTTTGTATATTTTAAGTTTAATTATTTCTTGTACAGGTTAGTAGGCACATATTTCTTATGCGCGAACATAGATGTGAAGATCTAGATGGATGCATCGACGGGATATGGTCACTCGCTGTCCACCGATTGCACCCAAGGGAAAAAATATATTCAAAAACACTATAGCTATTATCTGTTTAATTTTATCTTAAACTAGCTGTGCCCCGCGGTTTTACTCGCGTTTAATTTTTAAGAAATCCATATAAACTTCAACACTCTATTTCACCCCCTTAGGGATTGAATTTCTAAAATCTTAGCGGGTGCCTACGTCATAATATCTACCTGCATGCCAAATTTCAGCCCGATCCGTCCTGCAGTTTGGGCTGTGTGTTGATAGATCACTATGTCAGTCGGTCAGTCAGTCAATCACCCTTGAGTTTTATATAGTATATAGAAGATTCAACCTTAATTAAAAATATTCATTCTTATCATCACTTATACTTCTAGGTGGTGGTCTTTGCCTTTGCCAGAGGAATTAGTTCAAAAAGCTACAACAGTATCCAAGGACAGTTCTCCGTTAGAAGCGTTCTCGGTGCTGCACCAGAGTAAAGCGTCCGTCCTCCTCGCAGTCGACGACCAACAGTGAGTTACCACTTTTTTTATAGCATAGGAGGCAAACGAGCAGTTCGGTCACCTGATGTAAAGTGATCACCAACGCCCACAGACATTCGCAACACCAGAGGTCTAACAAATGCGTTGCCGACCTTTGAAAGAATAAGCTCTTTTCTTGAAGATCCCTAAGTACTTGTCTGATAGCGTAAGTTGTTTAAGTAGTATACTCCAGTGCACCTGTGCTCTGTCGCTAACAGATTAGTTAAAGTGGGGTCCTTCACCTTGTGTCGCGGAGAAGTGCGTTGCACTTTCCTGCTACACAAATAGGATGCGTAAACTTAATCAAGTGACTCTGGCAGTCTCTCTTACCTGACTGCAACAGGAATATGCAAGTAATGTGCATTTAAGATAAATTAAATGTGCATCATGATTTTTTAAAACCACGCCAATTTTCTTGAATTTATGGAATTTTTTCATTGCGTTTATAAAACAATTGAAATTAATATACACGCCGGTATTCAGAAAGGAAGTTACCTTCCACGCCACAAGGTCACCGTGTTGCGATTCTTCATACATATTCATGTGCTTATTTCATGTATTCCAAGAATGTTATCCTAACTGCTCTCGAGGTGGAGTCCACTGCACTGTATTTATTGCCTAAAGAGATTGAGAGCATTTATTAATTGAGCAATATCACAGGGAAACGAGAAGCAGTGTGACATGAAAGATGCATGCCAGAACTGGTCTCTGAGGGAGCCCTACCAACATGACGTGGGATATCAAAAGTACCTCGAGAGATACATAGATATAAATGTAGGCTCATCATCGTACATCGCGTTATGACTCCTCAGTTACACCCTTAAGGGTAAATTCACACCAAAAGCGTGGCGAAACGCAGCGAAGCGAAGCGACGCGCCCGGTAGGGAAGGCGCGCGGATTCCCGCGAAGGCTCGAGGATTCGCTGGAATGCTCGAGGATTCGCTGGAATGCTCGAGAAGTCGCGGGCCTCCGCGAGCCTTGGTATTGTATAAGCTGTCGTACATTTGCACCAAATAAATAAGCTTTTCTTCATTCATTTCTAACACTTAATTGTTTGTGTGTTGTAAACACTGTATTAATTACCTACACTGCAAGGAATGAATGCAATGCTCGGGCGCAACAGACGCGAGCGGGGAGCGGGCGCGACGGGCGGGATATTTCCAGCGGCCGCTCGCGACTGCGCGAGCATTCCCGAGAATTCCCGCGAAGTCGCACGGCTCCGATTATGGAATTCCAGCGAAGTCTCGCGCATTAGAGCGACTTCGCGGGAATCCGCGCGACTCGTTCGAGTTTCTCATGCGATAATAAGTAATATAATAATTGTTATAAAGTTGAAATTCATATGACACATAAACTGCGCTCCGTTTCGCTGCGCTTCGCCGCGCTTTTGGTGTGAATTGACCCTAACGCTCTATGTCCATAAACAAACGTTTAACTCAAAAAGTTACTATCTGCCAATGACATTTGTGGCTCGATACGAATTAGTTCTATTTAAAAAAGGACTAATACAAAAACCATAGTATAGTAAGAGGTAGTGCCGAACTGCATTGCCGCAGAAATAGGCCGGCAGGACCGGTGTGGTACCTCTCGCTTACTGGATAATGGCAAAGTGACAGCTGTTCTGTCGCGTTTCATACGGTATGTAAGTATCCGGTCAGTATACATAAAAATGACTTCGACTGCTCGTTTGCAAAGTTTCTCAACGCTCGCCGAAGCTGCAACATACCTACAACTTGCCCCTTTATTGTAATATTATTCTTTTATTATTGTAGGTATACCAAAACAATTTAACAAATCTGTTTTCAATATATTGATTTGATAAACAAACTCACAATATAGTCGTGGTTATCAGCTAGTATTGCTTTATACAGGGTTATATTTTGGTCATCGGCCAAATTTAATAAGGTAGTTACCATTACCATAAGCATTAAAATAAGGTAGTAAACATCAATCCAAGGGTGTATTTTAAATAGGGTATTTGACAATTTTTTGATTTTTTTTATTTCATACTTTATGACTTGTTAAACACGTTACATAAATATTTCCAGAAAATAAGCAGTATTAACAACAAAAAATAATGTTAAAGTTTGAGTTATTACACTCGCGCCTAAAACAGTGCAAACTTTCATGGCGGCGCAATATGATTAGATTGACGTGAAACGCAAGTAAATAAAGTGTCAAACACTAGGCAATTCGGCTAGAGTTTACTTTCCGGTGACGTCATCTGAGTTTCAAGTTGAAACTCAGATGACGTTTGGTGATCGGTTGAAACTTTCAACCGATCACAAAACGTTTTTGACGTTGACAAATAATTGCTTCTTTATTTCGCAAATTTTACAATAAATATGCATTATTTTATATAAAATAGACTTGTATACGGTCTATTATTATCTTATTTAATATGATGACTATAATTCGTATTTTTGATAGTGTCAAATAGCCTATTTTATCGCCTAGTTGTAATATTGTGTGAAATAGAAATCGATTTGAAATGGTCCATAAAAATACATCGATAGTTGTTCGCACTTCGCACACAAGGTGTACCGACCTCAAGGCTCAAACAGCTGACGGACGCTAGGTCCGTACGGCAACACTTCAAGGACATATTATAGAGCTTTTTCATTGCTACTGGCGTCGAACGGTTGAATACTGCTCGCCGAGTTAGTTGTCTACACGATAATATTTTTAGTGTAGGACAAAGAATTTTATAAAAAAAATTATTCCTTTTTTATTTTATTAATTGAATTGTATTATCGATTCTGAACCAAATCTGAAAATTTGGCCGGTGACCAAAATTTAACCCCGTAGAGGCATTTTGTATTGATATCAGTAATGGACAATGTTACCTGTTTTTGATAAATAGCTCTCCATATTCTTTGTCAAAAATAAAAAATACTAGTGAAAAAATTATTTCGATACCTCAATGGGCTATTTTCCAAGTTTTCAATAATCACTCCAGAATGTTTATCAGTGATCAATGAACTTATACATTTTTTTATTTTTTATTCTGACACGTATTTACTTTCAAATTTTAAATTCAAAATTCAAAATTTTAAAGACCCGCGAAAACGCTTCTTTAAGCAAAATGGCGTCCTGTGACGTAGATATATTCTGTATCCTAAATGTCAAGTAGTGAATGACTTATGTATGTGACTTATTTCATATGTAGCATTTGTTTATTTTGTAATCTCTTTGTAATAACAAACATTTGTACTAAGTATCAACATTTAACAGTGACCATAATATTAAAATTATGACCTACAACTTTTTGACAAATGACAATTGACAACTTAGTTACTACGCATATTACGGTACCATAGAGCTCACGCAATACTGACGTCATAATCAATTTCAAGTCGTTTCGTATCACGTGACTCATGAATAAAAATACGTATTTTTAAAAATTGATTTTAAAATGAAATATTTATTATTTACTAATTATTTCACTACATAATGACTTCATAAATCATATTAATTAAAGATTACATTCAATAAGCTTATATTTTTAATACAGGAAAATAGCCCATTAGTTTCCGCTTTATAAGTAAAACAAGTTGTACCGCGCGACGCTGTGACGTCACACCACAACGCGCTCAGGGCGCTCGAAGTCGCGCGTTCATAATACTTACTTCTTACGATGATATCTCAAAAACTATTCATCTGATTGATATAGTGTAAAGGGCAATTTTAATTTACATTAATTAATGCCTAAGCTAACTAACATATTCATTTGGATAAGGATTAATACTAAACTAAAGAAAATTGCTTTGAAAATAACGTGATGTTTTAATTAAAAATTTGAGCATAAAAGTGACTATTGTAAGTAAACAATAAGAGATAGAGATATGTTATCTTGAACTTTCTTGTAGCATTTATATAGATTTTGAATTTGCTAGTACATTTGTCAACTATATCTTTGCTAGTTTACGCGGCGTTTGCGTGGAAAGCTCCCAGTTGGCGAGATTTTTGGCGACCTATTCAACATTTAACGCCGTATTTCTGCTAATTTACATAAAAACATAGTAAATTGCCTAAACGTTCCTCAAAAATTACTCCTTCTATTGTTGAAAACCGTATAAAAATCAAAATGTCCAATCCCAAGGGTAGAAAATCATGTGTTGTGCCGAAATGTACTAATACAACTATCAATTCGCCTATATCCGATTGTCCTTTTTCAGATCCTTCATCCATTTTAATCGAATAATGTTTACTTATTACACTATTAATTTAATGCGTGGATGAAAGTAACAAAATAATCTACAAGCTACTATAACTGCTGCGCTAGTAAGTATTTGATACTAAACGGCGGGCAGGGTTCACGCGGCGCGCGGCCTGTTGGGGGAACACGTGACAGGCGCGGCGGTCACGTGATCGTTAGCGGGACTCGATATTTTTCGAAACATCGAAGCACAAAGAAAATACTTATGTGCTTTAAGTGTCTATAAAATCAAAACAACAAAAACATCAAAATGAAACAAAAAGTAGTATATTTATTTACTTAAGGGCCTTATTGGGACAAACTTTCAAGCGATTTGGCATACCTAGTAACATTCTATTATTCATTCGGCTACATGCATGCGTGCAGCGTGGCACACCTCTTGCTTAATATAATATCCAAGATTTGTATTAAATAAAAAGATTAGGTGATGTATGTATGGTAAAGTGCAGAATCACACCCGAGCCCTTCAGGGCTCAGGTGTGATTCTGCACTGTTCGCATTCTGGTGTTCACACCCCGTGAGGTGCTATAGAGTATAGAGTATCATTGCCGGTTGGTATGCAATGAAAGAGCAAGAAGTTTTGAACATAACTTACGAATATTGTGCCGCCAGTAGAGGCGGCTGTAAACATACTATAATGAAAGTGTAATAACAGTTTGTAAGAACGAAATGACGGAATCAAGATGTCTTTTTTTTTATGATATAGGAGGGCAAACGAGCAGCCGGAGCCATTTTCATGACTACCGACGCCCACAAACATCCACACAGAGGCTATACAGATGCGCTGCCCTCCTTTCTCCTCTCACCTCCATGGGCCACCGGCTACTTACACACCGCACGAAACGCGACAGCGCAGCTGTCACTTCACGCCAGTCTCGTGTAAGTGAGAGGTACCTCCCCGGTCGTGCCGGCCCAATTCGACTACATGCATGCATGTCTTCAAATAAACGAGGGTACAATAGCTCAGTCGGATTAAAATTTGTGATTTGAGATACTCTACGGAGAAAATGCAGGAAGCTGAAAACATTTACAATAAAAGGCGTTTATAAAAAGTAATCTTATACATATTATGAAAATAAGTCGCCCGGATATAGCGATGAAGCTGCCCTAGGCATTTTGCCTGCTTTAGCGTATTGTCTATCTAAAAAAAAAAAAAAGTCGCCCGGCTGCGTCTTTCTGTCTGTTTGAAAGCGATAAACTCAAAAACTACTCAACGGATTTTTATACGGTTTTCAACAATAGAAGGAGTAATTTTTGAGGAACGTTTGGGCATATAAATTATTACTATGCTTTTATGTAAAGTAGCAGAAATACGGCGTTAAATGTTGAATAGGTCGCCAAAAATCTCGCCAACTGGAAGCTTTTCACGCAAACACCGCGTAAACTAGCAAAAATATAGTTGACTAATGTACTAGCGAATTCAAAATCTATAAAAATGCTACAAAAAAGTTCAAGATAACATATCTCTATCTCTTATTGTTTACTTACAATAGTCACTTTTATGCTCAAATATTTTCTTAAAACATTACGTTATTTTCAAAGCAATTTTCTTTAGTTCAGTATTAATCCTTATCCAAATAAATATGTTAGTTAGCTTAGGCATTTAATGCAAATTAAAATTGCCCTTTACACTATATCAATCAGATGAATAATTTTTGAGATATCATCGTAAGAAGTAAGTATTATGGACGCGTAAAGCCTTGTTCGCATTGGTCGAGTAGTTTAGTCCAGTAGCGAGTAATTTAGTAGCTAAACGTGTCTGAACACCAAAAGTTTAGTCGAGTAATTAGTCAAGTAATTTAGTCAAGTCGATAGATTTCACTCTATTTTTTCGGACGAGTAGCACCCCCCACCATGAGGCCGCGTTCACTCGATGGCCGGTGAACAGGTCAGAACGCGTCAATTTAGTCGAGTGACGAGTCCAAAAGTTGAGTTGAGCTGTCAAATTATCCATACTTTGTTATTATTATACTCATAAATTAATATTCCCCTATTAATATTATTATACTCTTTAATTATAAGTGTCGAGGTACCTACATTAGCTGTCGTAAAAATGGCGTCTCGCTGGAATGAAAAGCAACTATGAAATTTGTCTCCAAGACAATGGTATCTCCTAGTTTATCCCTTCTGTCTATTCATTTTCGTGACCATTTTTTTTATATTTATCACACATATTTCCTCATTCACCTCGTCTAAAATATTCATTACGATTAGCCTAATTACTTTATTTATTTTATTGCGTTTTACGTTGTTCATCTTGCTGATCTCAAATTACT
>LUGF01039975.1:185594-199167 GCA_001625245.1 Calycopis cecrops
CGTAATGTAGCTACAATTGTAAAAAAAATGTAGTCCATTCCGTTTCCAGACATGATAGCTCATAGCTCTTCAAGATCGGAGACAACGTTTAAGACATTTTAGCTGTCGTGCCTGAACTGCTCCCCACGTCAGAGGTGGGCAAGTCGACCCCGTCCCCACGGCCACGATAATAATAGTATACTGAACTATTTTTAAACCATTATCACTCACATCTGCGGGAAAGCGGTCTGTCCCCAAATCAACCACAATTTAAAAAGAGAGACATTAGACGAGTCTTTTAGAACCGATGAAGCTGTACTGGGTTGCCTTCAGCATAATCATTATTTAAAAAAAAACCATTCCATCGCGCGCTCTCCCTAAAAACTACTATACTAACGTTATTTTATTTATTTTTATCAAATATATTGTGTATATATTTGGAAAGTTATACATCCAAGATTTTGATGCCATTGTTGCATTGGAGCTGTATTTCAATTTTTAGTGGCCATAGGATAAGAGAAATAATGGACATCGTAAGTCAAACGGCTTCGACTGTGAATACACTTAAACAGCTGCATCCTTCGATTGCATTGACTTAATGATCTGATTATATATATGCTTCAAGGGGTTGCACCATGGTTGCACTTAGTAGTTGATGTAAATTCCAGCTTAATCCATTTCAATTCCACGCGGAGTATAAAACAGAAGGAAAGACCAACGGTTATCAAAGTGATCTTTCAAGATTTCGGTTTTTTGTTTTGTGTACAGTAGGTATGGATCACGATCAAATAAGACTCATTTAATTGATCCACTTCATTGGCTTAACTTTTAAATGTTCTAAACAACATGATAAAATAAGCTTACGCGTTTTCGCATAAAAGGTAACAATTAAAAACTGGGTTGTTAACGCAGACTCTATTTTCCAAAATTTAAAAATGATAATTTTCTCTTATTAATTTGCCCTGCTTAATGCAAATTCAATTTAGCAAACCTACCTAAATTTTTATAGCTAAAGTTAGTGGTTGCATTTATTGAAAAGGTTCAATGCCCAACAGTGAACCGATAATAATTATTAATGATGATGATGAAGACGAATGTGGGTGTAATAGTAGGAGACTCAATATCAAGAAAAAGAGTCGTGTAAGCATTTGACATGTTTCTACCACTCGTTCCTCGTGGTCACACCGGTAGTCACACCAGTGTAACCACGAGGAAGACCCCATTCCTGTTGGCACCACCACAGTAGAGATGGATCCATAGACTGTCGATAAAATTATATTAAAAAAATAACAAATTTTATCATGTATAAATTACAACGCAGCTTGTGACGTCGCGCTGGCAGTTGATAAGGCCAAGAAAAGAGCAGCAATGGAGTTAGGCGTACCTATCACGCGCATATACAAAGAGACGATTTAACCTTGTAATAGCAAGGGATTGAATTTCGTAACAAACGTTCCTACTTTTAAAAATCTAAAACTAATCTGTACAATACGAAAAACAAATCCATGGGTACGAAGTCAAAATTCGTTATTTGTATGGCTGTTCAAGTACCAGATCAGTTTAACTCATTTTTAATAGGATACTACCAAGGCATTACAAGAAATATAGTCTTTAGTGTGGATGGTGTTGCAGATACACTTACTAAGATAGATGAATTATTTTTGGACGCTACCTTCAAAAGTGCTCCGTAGCCCTTTTATCAGTTACTCATAATTTATGGTGATGTAGGAAGCTCAACAACATCAACTGAAGTTATTCCGTTATTCTACGCATTTATGAGTAACAAAACTGAATACTTTTATCGTGTTGTTTTCGACATCATAAAAACCGTGTTCCCATTTTCGAATCCAATTAAAGTCCATGCAGATTTTGAGCATGCAGCAACTAATGCTCTTAAAGAAATATGCCCTAACGTTAAAATTAAAAGGTGCTATTATCATTTTACTCAATGTTTGTGGCGCAAATCAAAAAATGAAAATATTAAGGCGAACATTTTTAAAAGAATTGTAGGTTTATGCACTGCATTGCCTTTATTACCTCACAATTTAATTAGAGAAGGCTGGGAGTACATAAAAGGAGAGTGTCGCAATTGGTGCTCCGAAAATTAAAAAAAACATAATTTATTTTCAAAAAAAATTCATGAAACGATCACATGAGTGGTGCGTATATAATGAAAGACATAGGACGAACAACGTGTGTGAAAGTTTTAATTCAAAACTGAATAAATATAGTAATAAAAATTATGTGACATTTGGAAAAGTGCTCACAGTACACAGTACTGTACACAAAAAATATTATTAATATCAGTAACAGACGGCGGCGTACAGAAGACATTATTAAGGACGAAATTATTCTTACAACCCAAATTAAATTAATTAATGGTCAAATTTCAACAAGGCATTATTTAGAAATGTTTAGGTAGATCGTTTACTTGGATCTCAGATTATAATATTAGTAGGAAGTTAAATGTTTAATTCAGTTGTTATAAAGTGAAAATTATATTAAAAAAATAACATAAGTTATAAATACAAAATCATCCATCATTTTATCGACAGTCTATGGATCCATCTCTACTGGTGGTACCAACAGGAATAGGGTCTTCCTCGTGGTTACACTGGTGTGACTACCGGTGTAACCACGAGGAACGAGTCGTTTCTACACGTCCTCAGCCCATTATGGCTAAAAGGAACAAATCGAAAACTGGCGGGCCAAGAAATTACGTTAATAAAAGATTTCGTATATCTTAAATTTTATTAGACAAATTGATTTGAAAAATGGGATTGAAAACTCTTGAGATAAACTTTTACTGTGCGTGTTAAATATAATCAAAAAATATTTTCTCTTTTAATGTTCTATACCTACTGAAGCTGTTCGATGTTATGAAGTATTCCAAAGTAAAAAGTAAACCAAGACGTTCTGAAATTCTGAAAAGAAAATGTTGACTAAATTAATAGTAAGTAGCTATTATTGAATAAGGAAATTTGTCAATACCAGTATAAAAACTAAGTATAGTGGTAAAGTAACAAACACTAGTTTTAGCCCAAATTACTTTAGCATAAAATATGACTAAAATTACTGTATCTCATAATATGGTATTGAAATAAGGCCATAGTTTAATTAAAAATTAAAAATTTAAGTTAGAGATAAAGTAAATGCACGACAACTAACTACCGCATAAAACAGGATTCAAGCAGTCATGCGTTGGCCTCAATAAAAGGGAAAGTATTATCACCTGACAATAGATGTCTTCACTCACCACGGACGACTGAGGAATTATTCCGAGATATCATCGTTGGAAGTACGATATCGTGAAACTCTCCCGTGTGCATTAACTTGGTAGTATTATTTTGGTTATTAGGTTCATTAGTTTGTAAATTTCCATCGGTTGTATATGGCGTAACTACATCTGCTTCATCTGATGTTGTTTCATTTGATTTGAAACTTACGTTTTCTACTCTAGTTTCATTTTCAATATTTTTGTATTCCGTTGCGACTTTATCATTTTCAACATTACCATTACTTTCTGGTTGCACCGATATCGACTCGTCACGGCTATCGTTATGTGCGAGTTCTTTAACGGATTCGATATCTTCACTTAATTTGCCGCTGTTGTTGCTAGGGGGTGAAACAGATTGCACAGCGTCTTCTCTTTTTAATTGTTTCCTGCGTTCAGTTTTGTCATAACCCAAAGGATGTAAGTTAGTAGAATAGTGAGGACTTCCATCTAAAGATAAATCTACAGATGTAATTATACTTTCATCTCTACTAATAAAGTTACTCCCTTCTGGTACAATATGAATGTTTAAAACTGTCTTATTTCGAAGAGGGTTATGATCACTATCTAATGATGTTCCTGATTGAATATCAGAATCCATTACAGACGCAGTAGAAAAGGTTTGATTTAATGGCATTTTACTGCGCACCAGAAATCCTCGAATGTGAGCCTGTATAATTGTAGCAGCACTTGAAAGTGTTGAAGAATCTTCTGTAGAGAGTGATAGAGATTTCTCTTCATTGACTGTTTGTAATACAGTATCCATTCTGGAGATACCTATCACCCTCCTTTCTTTATTAAGGTTATCTACTAAAGCCTCCCTTGTTTCCTAAAAGTAAAACTTATTTGTCATCAATAAATAAATAATAGAACCCTCATTATTAAGCTTAGTTAACTTTATTACCTCTTTGTCTGCATTCTCAATTAAAAAATTGAAATCCACATTTGTGACATCATCAACGCTCAAAGTTTTCGTTTTAAAAAGAAACGCACGAAATACTTTTTGAATTGTAATGGCAGCTTTCTCTAAGTCCATGGAATTATTAATGCCATTTTGAGTTCCTGTATTCAAGCTTGAAGTTCTTTCATTAGAATAAAATTCATTTTCTGAGGTATTTTGTGAACTTAAACTGTTATTTTGGTCACTAGCTTGTAATTTATCTTCGATGCTATCAAGTTTGGTTGTTTCGATCATAGGACGATCTAAACTGATTACCTGATTTAATTCCTTTTTAACTAAATTTGTATGTTCTTCTGAAATAATAGTAGCATCTATTAAGTCATGAGTATCGTCGAGATCTAGGTTTAATTTCGATTTTTCAGGTAGTAATTCATCTTCACGATTTTCTACAGCACTATCGTTTTCTGTTAAAGTAGGATTTAATTGAATATCAATAACGTTCGTTGTATCAGACTCATAACTATTTTTGATTTCATTTATCGACACATTATCAATATCTTCTGCGAATACAAGTGGCTGGATAAGCTTTTCATCGTCTATTTCTTTTTCATTTGTATTATCCTTGACCTCAGATGTGTCCTGATATTGTTCATTTTCATTTTCTTTTTCAATGCTTGTATTTTCAGTCTTAGCTGAAATGTCATGTGTCCATTCTACGTCCTTATTTTCAATAATTGTCTGATTGGCTAATTCTGTCTTTTCCTTTGTTATTAGTTGTTCATCGTCAATATGTTCTTCAATTTTTATTATTACGTTCTCTACGTTATTTTCAGGCAGGTTCTTAACTGGACTTTGATCATTTTCAATAATTTCTCTTTTATTCCGAGTTGTATTATCCTTATCTGCATTAGTGATTACCACATCTTCAATAATCTTTTTTTGACTATTAATCCTTAAACATTTATCCCCCCGGATGTTCATAGGAGTCTTTAGTACGGTTTCATCTAATCCAATATTTTTGCACCATAAAAAGATAAAAATATTATTACAATTTTACTTGTTATTTAAACTTATGGGAAATATAGTTATATCCTACTAGTCGACCTGTGCTCACTTCGTTGGAAAGCATAAATAAAAAATAATCTATTAAAAGAAGCAGTAAATTCGGTCCAATAGTTATGGGAGCCTATTCCATACAAACAAACAAAAAATCTTTCTTCTTTGTATATTAGTATAGGACAACTATTTCTGTTGTAGCATATATTTTGTCGTTATTTCAACCATCAGATTGTACTAAACGAATGGTTAATTAATTATCCATTTAGCGTATGTAAAAAATATCTAACTGAGAAAAATATATACCAATACTGATCCGCAAAAGAGTGTTACAAACTTCATAAAATCCGATAGCCCTTTAAAAACTGCTCGTTTGCCTCCGTTATGTCAGATATTCATAATCACGTTAAGTTAGGGGTTTTGCCATGCCATGTTAGATTAGGCCAGCACGACTGGGGAGCTCTCGTCTCGCTCACATGATGCCACCTTAAAGTTCCAGTTATGCTGTCGAGTTCGTGCGGTTTGTGAGTTCCCAGGGGTATAGTGAAGGGGGAAGGGGAATTTATATGGATGTCTACGGGAGCAGGTATTCAACCTAAGTAAGGTAAGGCAACTAAGATTTTGACTGATCATTTATCCACATATTTAACAATAGTATTATAGTTAATTAGCTCACCTTTTCCATCCCGAAGTTCAATCAATGTTTGCATGTGTTGAGCGCAAAACTCGTATATATTAGGAGGGCTATTCTTAAGTACATCCTTCGCAAGCCCCTCCATCAGTCGAACGAGGCCCAGGGGCAACTTGGGCACGGCCGCACTGTACATCCTCGAGTGCCTGCCACTCATCTATAAATAGTTAAAACGGGATCATTATACTCGCCACTCGTCACAAGACACAAACAAACACTCACCTTTTGTTCGCGGAGAGTCTTCAACAAACGACGTAGGAATGAAGTGCTCTGCTAATGTTTGCGCCCGGTAGCTATGACAATAGTCTCGCTAGTGTTCGGTATTGATCCGCAAGTTCAGCGCACCACAAATATTTAAAGAGTTCGCGCCTCAGGGTCAATATCAGCCTAATACAGAGGTCAAACAGTATATCTTCGTTGTTACTGACCAATGTTGTGACCTTCCATATGTTTCTTTCTTTTTAATTAAAACACCATACTATCTATGTCAATTATGCATAGTTTATATGGTTAGCCTTTTAGTAGTTAGCGCCATGGTTTCTTTGCAGCCGAATCGGCACGGCGCGACCGGGTGGCAACTCTGGCTTCCATAATACAGGCAAAAGTAGTAATGTCATTGTGTTTAGTGCGGTTTTTTAGGCCCCGATAGCCCTTTGGCGAACAGGGAATCCAAGGGAAACGTATCTAAATAATAGACGGAACAAAGACATGATCAATGACAAGACCGCGTGGTCAGCCTTTTATATAAGAATACCAGAGACTAGGTTCACTCAGTAACAAAATTTGATTACATAGTGATTCTCTTTTAATTTTTTACAGAATTTCAAAGTCGTGGGTACTATTTTAGTGCCCTTATTGCATGAGGCAACCTTCTCTTTAAATTTTTTTTTTCATGCATATTATGTAGGTACCATTTGTATTGGCACATAGGCTTATTCATTATATTTAACCGAATCGACTTACTATTTAACTAATATGGATTGTCTACTACCAGGTGTCGATTCCAATTATCTACCTACAGCTAAAGGGCCTAGCACATTTTATAATGTGCTAGGCTGCAATTTTTAAGTAACAAAGGTGTGTGTAATGTGTGTTGGGGTGCATAAAAAATACTGATTTTTTAATATGCTCCTATAATTCCCAAATTATTGATATCAAGGGATAAGGGATTAGGAAAAAAGCAGTAGTCATCATATTTTTTTTCGTTAATATTGACGAATATTATGTATTCAACAATTTTGTTTTAGTACACTATAAATTGTACTGCAACCAATTTTGTTGCATATATTTGAAAAGCTCTTCAAAACATAAGTCCGATTATTCTTTAACAGCTGCTGACTACGCTTCTTCAACAGCTTAAGCGTGAATACTATCTAACATTATGTTCCATCAAAATATTTTTAAGACAGCAGGCAATTAATTTTGTCTGTTTTTTCTCTATCCAATAATGTCTCCTAAACTTATGAGAAGAGCGTCGACAAAGAAACAGTTGTCTTGTACAATCGCTCCAATGTCCCGCGCGTGAGTTACAATCTCTGAGGACATCCGAAGGTATGTGGAAATAATAAATAACCTAACTATCGTCACTCAGTGGCGCTCTCAAATGAATCCGAATAAATCAACATCTCCCTCTAGCCACGCGCAATTTTGGCATGTATTTTAGTGTGTAAAAATATACACACACATAAACCTCATTAACGAGTATACGCATTACGCAGCCTTGCTCCAGTGGTGAGGCATGCCGGTCAGAGAACAATGCCCACAGGTTGAACACGACATTCATTTGTTAAGCTTCTTAAGTGACACAGGAATATGCCATGGGAATTAAAGTGTTTAGCATTACTGAGGGCGCAGTAACATACAGTGCGCACCATTGCCCTAGAATTTTTCACGCATGCTTCAATTACCACTTACATTGATTCAGTGTATTCTGACAAGAACCTTAATAACGACTTAATTACGATTCTGTACGAGGCCAACATATACATTTTTGTAACAGATGGATACCACCGTGAGTTGTGCCTACTCACGTCGCAAATTATGTGCACAATAGATTCCGCACATACCATGTTTTTGTTAAAAAAAAAAGTAAATGTCATCTAATCAATTTCAAAATATTCTTGTTTATTCAGCTTCAAGTTATCGTTTGTTAATTTATTAATCTAAGTTCGCTTAAGCTTACACAATGGAAAATTAAAGAGAAGACATTCATTAAGGTCTCTGCTCAGGGGTACAAATTATGTTTATTTTGCCAAAGATTTGCAGTACAAGTATTATCAAATTTTTTATCATTTTTATTATACCCAAGTACACACATTTTACAATTATTATATTCTCTTTATATTTAAGTGATCCAAGCAAAATGAAAACCTCGACTGAAATAATGGCGACTATAAATTTAAATTAACCTAACTTCCAATAGAATTATAACAGGTAAGTATAATTTATAGTATAATGTGGGTGAGGTTAAAAATAAAAAATAACATTAGATTTAATGACGTTCATGATAGAGGATAGACAGGGGACGAGGGATGGAGGACGGCGTGACAGCGACAAGGCGACAGGCGAAGGCGCGAGGTGGCGGCGGCCTAGGGCTCCGCCCCAGAGCGCGCGGCCGGGGCTCCACTGCCGCTTGCATGTCAGATCACTCGTCTGTTTCGCGCGTCAAGCCTCTAGTTACGCACGCGCGTCACAAGTTGCGGCCGGCAGTGCGAGCCCGGCAGCGCGCGCTCGTACACTCAAAGAATGCAATTAATGTGAGTCAACTTTTTTATTTCCATACTGTGTACTATAATAGTAATTTATATATAAGATGATATAATTTTTGCAATGTTAATACATTTTACATAACATCTCCATAGTGTACATACATACATACGCTGGGGGTCGCTAGGCTGCTGCGGCCCGGCGGCGTATCGGTACAACTATATACAGAGGCGCCGCTCTACTAGTGATGATAGAAAAATTAATGGCTACAGCAATATCATACAAAGTAATGACTATTCCCTTAGAAATTATTATAACTACTTTAGCATTGTTGTTCTACTCCAATACGATCGTTTTAGTTCTCACCGAGCCGTGAGCACAGGGACTGCGCCCCGGCGGACGCGATCCATTGTCCCACTCCCGCAGCTATGTATAAAAATCACACTGCTATAGATTTATAATAAATAAATGCCTATTTACACTATGTATCTATACAAAATGATAGTACGACGAAATTACATTTTCAAATTCAGCAACTAGTTCAAAGAAAATTTCATAGAACAACTACTTGCAGGCCGGGCGACGAGCGCGCGGGGGCCGGGTGGACCCGCTGCGCCGCGCCCCCGCCCCGCGGCCCGCACACTAAACAAAGTACATTATGAATTTTTCCTATTTTTTTTTGTACAATCATGTTCAGCAAAAGCTGGGTGCCCGATTAATACACTTATCGGTGATCCAAAATGCAATACGACCATGCATCAATAATACATACAACTTTTAACTTATTTAAACAATTTAACAATATTAAAAAATCCTAAAGTAACCTAGTATCTTACGCGAACGAATATAAAATACTAGTACAATAATGAAACATTCGGGAAGCGGACATCCGGGGAACGCCATCCCGCCGGGCGCGGGCGGTGGACGCGCGGTGGCGGCGACTCGCGTCGTTTCGGGGAATCGATTCTACCCGCTTCAGTTAACCGATACATCGTTTATTACGTACTCGCACGCACACACGCACGCACGCGAATACAAAATAGAACTTTACAAAAGACGGGGGTTACGACTCAAATCGATTCCTCGATCCACTGCGTCGACCCGCCCAAACGAACGATTATAAAAAATTAATAACGTCATTAACAAAAATGTAATCAAATAGAAAATATGTATACATAAGTGAAAATAAAGTGTGGTGGCGTCTGCGGCGGTGGGGGCGGGCTAGCGCCATCAGTTGGCGCCGCCGGCCGCCTGCTGCCGCTTGTGGCTGATCTCCATCTCACCCAGCCGCTTCCACAGCTCGTCACGCTCCTTCTCGCGCTTCTTCTCTCTGTCGACAATGTTATAAGGTCAATAGGCTATACATAATACTTTATCACTTGTTAAATATGTTACTTGAATACTTCCAGAAAATAAGCACGTTTAAAGTTGTGTAACTTTAATTAATTAAATTACTCGCGCCTAAAACAGTGCAAAATGTCATGGCGGCGCCATATGATTAGACTGACGTCAAACTCACATGACAATAAATGTAAACAATAGGCGGTATAGTGCCACAAACTTATCTGACCCGGTGGCCAAGACTGGAACTAAAGCCGTCATTTTGAAATAGCAATCTGTTGAAAGTTTTATTGGCGGAGCGACGCACACAACACATTTACCTTAAAGGGATGCGAGAAATATTATTGTAAAAGTTTTATCTTTTATGCAAGAAGAGAAACGTCTCTGAGTGCCATTAATACCGTTTGTAAATTGGATTTTTTACACGACCATAATTACAACATTAAAATGTAATGATACTTCACTCTTTTGTTTTAATTTTATTATTTCTAATTAACTATTAAAATAATAGTTATGATAATTTTAGTGTTGTGATCGCATAATTTTATTTAGTCCGTGCATCACACATTATTTTTACTCTAAAAATCGGTATTTTTATTTTAATGGCAACACTTCATTAGACTAGAGCGCTGCGTCACCAGCTGTCACCGGGTCAGATAAGTTTGTGACACTATACAGCCGAGTTTACTTGCCCTTGACGTCGTCCGAGATTCAACCGATCACAGAACGTTTTTGAACGAATTAGGAAATATTCACAAATAATAGGGAATATGCGTATGATTCAAATAATGATAATTTTTTTTATATGTAAAGTCTTTTCCTGTAGATGTGCGTACGTATTAATACTTTTTTGTATAATTTTGTTTTCAATCAGAAAATAATTATTGAAAAGTGCAAAAATTATGCGGGAAGATTGAATTAGGTGAAACGCACGCCATTGGTCGGAACGAATTGTGACGTCAAAGTTCATAAATAACATCATTGTTCACGAGCATTGGAGCATTGCCATTGGTGGTTGTTATGATGCGTGACGTCATGTCAGCGCGGCAAAATGGCGATCGTTTAAAAAGCTGTTATCGGCCTACTAATTTGAAACATTTTTTTTGAACTTAATATTGTTTTTTCAGCGCTGATATTTTTTTTACATTAATGTAATTATGTAAATTATCATTTAAAAATATAAAAAAAATACATGCATATAGGGAATATGCATGTATTTTTTTGTCATTGTGTGTCATTGTCATTGTAATTGTCAATTCGCAAATTTTACAAAAATATGCATGTTTTTTATATAAAATAGACATACAAGGTTCACAAAAGCGAGAGGCATTAAATGCAACCACTTATTTAACGTATTATTTTCAGGCAACAACAAAAATCAGATCAATCGGAGTAATAAATTATCCACAGGAATTTTTTAGTTTTTTCTCAAATCGTACACGCTGTATCGCAGCTGATCGCCGACTATGACCGGACGGGGTCATTAACCCCGTACGAGGTTGCTGTTCCCTGTACGAGCCGGTACAAAGCATGTTTATGTTTTTTCGCTGTTTAACTTGTTTGAAAAAGTATTCTCGTATACATGTTGTAAACTTTTTTTAATAATTTCAGATTAAATGTAGGCATTTATAGTATATGTGGTTTAATTTAACAACCATGTATATACGGTTTATTATTACCTTATCTAATATGACTATAATTCATTGCATATTTTTGACACTGTCAAATAGCCTATTATCAGAAGGTTAGTGCGGTATATAAGTAGCCGGTGGCCCATGGAGAAGAAGGGAGGAGAAAGGAGGGCAATGCACGTATAGCCTTAATGGAAAAGGATATCTGTGGGTGTCAGGGTCATTGTCGTTGGATCATTGTCGTGGCTTGGACTGTTTGTTTGCCCTTCTATACTATTAAAAATACAATCGTAAAAAATACAAACCCATTTGTACAAGTGAAAATAGCACACCAAAGGTTACATACCAACGTAAAGTGTAAGCATGACAGTTTACAAATGTATGGTTGCAAGCCGACTGCATACAGTTTTTACGAAATGAAATACGAATATAACTTTGTAATGACCTTATAGGATTTTTACATTTGATTTTTCAGCGATAAAACCGACATTAAAACCTATCAGCGTACCTTTAGTAAGGTACCTCCAAACCTTGAGCTTGATGACTAACAAGTCATCAAGGCACCTCGTGGGCGAGCCACTTTCTGACGTCCTTTTCGGAGCTGACGAAACCTTCACAAAGAGGTTGCCCGAAACCACAGAACAACTCCACCAACTTCGTGACAGTGCAATGGGGTTAGATTTCCATTTTCACTCCTTACTCCGGGCGCATTACCTTCTTCTCCTGATCTTTGTAAGATCCTTGTAAGAGTTTAAAAAACAACCACCCCCGGTTTAGTTGGTTTCATCCCAGATGTGGGGTTACACCAAAATGTGGTTTGAGAGATGTGAAACATAATATTATAAATTCAAATATTGTTTATGATGGAAAAAAGATGAAATCTCTTAAAATTTGGCCGGTGACCAAAAACTAACCCTGTATAATTAGAGTATTACCATATTAGCGGTTTACTTTTCCAGATAGCAATATCAGTTCAACATCATCATCATCAGCCTATTGCAATCCACTGTTGGACATAGGCCTCTCCTTTACCACTATAATTATTAATATTATGAAATTAAAAACAATACTGACTTCTGCCGTTCCGCTTTATAGCTAGAAGTTAACTCGTCAAATAGTTTTGAATTCATCTCCATAAACGTTTTGAGTACATTGTACACAAGCGTTACTATAGTTTGATTCCAATGCTCCTTGCTCATCCTGTATAAGGCAGGGAACATTATTGGCATTATAACTTGGTTGTTCTCTTCCATCAGGGACAATATATATTCGTTGTTCCAATAGTAGAGAGCCCGCTCTGCCACCTGAAACGTGAGTTTAGAATATATAAGTCAATGTAAAATTGGTGTCTCTGACATAATATATTGATAACATATTTGTAACTAGTAAAGGTGAACTCGGTCACTGTAACGTCTCTTTGAAATTCATGAATTTGTACCATCAACAAGATGTGTTAAATCTACTTCTTCTTCACTACACTTATACTAATGAAATCACTGTTAATATCTTTTAATGTACGGGTAAAGGTTGCTTATAGTAAATGATATATTTAGATGTAGAAAATTTACCTGGAAGTGGGGACTGGACACACATTTAGCTATTTGTCTGAATAGTGGCTCTTGTATTTTAGCAAATTGTTGAGGCTCGATCACATCCAATATCTCCTCTATTTCACCCAGGAACATAACCTGGAAATAATTATCATAAGAATCTTAAGTACACAATATTAACTTTGACAATACATATTTGTATAATGAATTCTTAAACTTTTATATTTTAGATAATATCAGGCTAAGTTAAATATTATTCATAGAAGGATAAATTAAATACAAATAACTATAAATGTGTGTATACTGTAATAAAAGAAAGAATATTGAAGCAACTAAACTCAAAGTGAGTCAACTCGTTTGAAAAAATAAGCTATATTAGATAGATATAGCCTAGTTCTAAACAAATTGATTTACTAGATATAAGATTGTAATTTCCTGCATTAA
>LUGF01039975.1:204411-225575 GCA_001625245.1 Calycopis cecrops
TTTCAAATAGCATTCAAATAAATAATAATTGATTTATGACCATACAAACTATATTTTATTCTTCTGAGTATCTTATGAAAAATACTATTTTCTAACGTCCGGGTAGGAAGCTCCGAAATCCGGGGTTCTTGCATGCCTTGTCCTGGTTGACAGATTTTTGAGATGGCAACCCTACTTTCCGCCGTCTGTGTGTCTGTCTGTATGCTTAAATCTTTAAAATCACGCAACCGATTTTGACGGGGTGTTTTTTATTAGATACAAGTGACTCAAGAGGAAGGTTTATATTTATAATAATTCTATTTTTGAAGTCTGAAATTCACGCGGGCGAAGCTGAGGGAGGAAGCTAATATCTCATAAAAATAACGTTTTGTAAAATTCGAAATTAATAATAATAATTAATTAATACCTGTATCTATCATTTGAGAATTTTGTGTGAACTAATTTGTTAATGTACAAATTGTTCATTAGATAAGTACAATAAAAAAAAACCGGCCAAGTGCGAGTCGGACACGCGCACGCGCTCCGTACCATTATCTATATATAAATCACGTTTGCTGTATGGTAGCCCCTTAAATATTATTTTATTTTAAAATAAATATTTATTTTCAAGGTGAATAATAATAAATTAATATTCTGTGAATATTTCAATCGTCTACCTGTTGCCGTTATCAGTATCGAGCAATAAAATCACGTTTGATGTATGGGAGCCCCCTTAAATATTCATATTATTTATTTTTTTAGTATTTGTTATAGCGGCAACAGAAATACACCATCTGTGAAAATTTCAACAGTCTAACTATCATAGTTCATGAGATACAGCCTGGTGACAGACGGTTACCCTTTGGGTACGGAACCCTAAAAATGGAAACTTAGTCCATTAGGGTCGATTGTGAAACATTGCAATAACAAATTATTATATTCCGTGTATAGTATGTACATAAGTAAACATCCATGATCTAGATTCTAGATTCTAGGCGGTATTCGAACTTTTCTATTCTCTAGTGCTTACTAGAGTAGTCCACTAACAGAGATGGCAGTGTCAAAGAAATTTATGAAACGAAAATTTAGCGAAAATTATTATTCGGCTTACTGTCAGACCCGGTGCTATGAATGAATAACCTGAAGCTCGAAATATCCGAATGAAATCCGGCGATAATATGGTATAAGAATTCAATTTGGTATTAAAGGAGCGATTATTATATTTATTATCGTTATACATAATACGCAGAATAAAAAAAATAGCTATTACGCAATAATTGTCAATCTATGTTTTCAAATAATAGATAAGTATAATGCATAACGAACGCGGAAAATTTATTACGTAATCGTATATATCTATTATATTAACTGAAGTTTATAATAACCAAAGCAATAGTAAGAAGATAGAGCCATGAGTTGCACGCAAATTGAGGCAGAACGACCGGGGCGGTATAGCTTACGCACCATACCGACGTAAAGTGACAGCTGCGCTGTCGCGTTTCGAGCGGTACAATCTAATATCTATGGGCGTCGGTAGGCACGAAAATGGCTCCAACTGCTAGTTTGGCATCCTAAAGTATAAAAAAAATTTGAAGCTTATTATTGTCATTTAACATCTCTTCTTGATTTCTTGTGAGGCTGACAAGAGAAGATTGAAATATCAGTATTACCTCTATGCATGCAGGGCATTGATACCAAATGGTTGCGATTGCCCGTTTGCATTACGATAAAAAAATATATTTATAATATATCGTACCTGTAATACAAATTTCTGATCAATAACTTTCTTTCCAATGGTTGGCTGAAAGTCAGTAGACTCAAGGAAGCGCAGGAAAAACTCATAGACTAATTGAAGATGAGGCCAGGAAGCTTCCAATGTAGGATCATCTTCCTCAGGATCAAAGTCAGGATTTTCACTTGGTGGTAGAGTGCGGAACAGGTTTGCTGATATCTGAGAATAAATAGTCATTTGAAATTAGAATAATGCTTTTGACCTAGGGACGAGTAGGCCCTTACTTATGCATTTTTATGCAATATATTCACTGTGATATGAGTGTTTAATATATTTAGCCCTATAGTAAAAGATACTTTTGTTTCTCTTAAATATGTTTCACTTTTATTGATCAACTAATAATACTAATTAGCAATGAATGGATTAATTCTTGGTGTTTGTCATTCTTGTCTACAAATCTTGACTATATATGTCCTATAATCCAGATTCCAGACATAATAGTCAAGCAAATCCATGGTAAGACATACAATAAAATTGTTATTAATAGTTCTCCCAGAGGTTGTCACTATAATTTTATTTGATCTTTCTTATAATATTTACCCTGAAAAGGTGATAGAAAAATTCACTACCATTAATTTGTATAAGGTATTGTAAGTACAGCTTAAAGTAAAGCTTGTACAAAATAAATCTTATAAATTTGCCATAATAATTATAAAAAATTGTTTATACTGCCAACGACTTTATCATTTACTCAAAATATTTTTCTATACCTTCAAAACCTATGAAATCTTTTATGAATGCAATTTTTAATGTCCATATACTTAGTTCAGTTAAGTGGCACAAGCAATGTTTACCGATATCACTTAACTTAATATATTCTTATTTTCTACTGTTTATTCTGCACTAGGTGTGCATGTGATATGGAGCTATCATTCCATAATCATCTGAACCAAAATTCTGCTTCCACAGTTATCAAATAAGAATTAATTACATATTACCATTTTAATGATTTCAGGATAAACAGGTTCGGTGAGCACACCACGCCCACCGGTGATGTACTCTACAAGCTCGTTGAGTGTGGCACGCTTGATCTCTTTCCCTTTTAGATCGGTTACTGGATCCATGAAGTCGAAGGCGACACAACACTGCCGCAATTTACGAATAAATAGTTCTTCCTGTTCACTGCTTGGAACATCTGCAATATTAATGTGTTCTACTTTAATATGTGTAAATCTTTATTTTATAAAATTATATATTGTAAACATAATATAATCTGATTAATACAAAAACTACAATTATTAGCAGATTTCATATTTTGTTTTTCTTTTTTGCTTTCAAAATAATAATTTTCAAATAATACTGCTGTACTGGTTTCGAGCGCAAGCCTTTTCACCCATCAGAGAGGTGAAGAGGAAATTTAACTCCCGGTTATGAATCATGACCCAAATAACTCTTATATTGGGATGCATTTTTTCCATCTGCGAGAGGGTGGCGGGTCGGTCCTCTTTTCGACATAAAACTAATCTAGTCGCCCGACAAAAACTCGTAAAAATATTATAAAATAGAATTGAGCTGGCAGCATTAGTTCAAGTTAAAAAAAAATGGTTTTCAATTTCAGTGGTGGTAATAATCATCAAAAATGTACTAAAAATCTACAAACAATGTTTTTTCAACTAGAGATTTCTCTTAGTTATTATTCAACACTCATATAATATCACTTTAAATAAAATTGGAATATATTATGAACAAAGGATGTATTTTATGAGACAAGTGACAACAGCTAATATTTAAGAGACATTTGCTTGAATGTGCTGATCTTTGGATTAATGGTAGATTCATATTTGAAAAAATATATTTGCATTTGATAATCCATATTCTGGGCTAATAATAGTTCACATAAAATTTTAAAACTTTAGGTGTGCAGTAGCAAACATGAAAATGTTTCTTACTTGAAACTGTTTAGAAATCAAAGCAAAGACTTACTTCTTAAATAATTTTACTAGTATTTTTTTTTTGCTTTCATCACAAAGATCTTTAACATTGTTCGAAATTGTTTACCATTGATATATGATACAATTCATACTGTACATACAATATATATACTTAATAGAAAACCAAACAGTTCTTATTGTCAGAGGAAAGAATAACAAATAGGTGGAATGATTTATTGTTACACATATTATATCTGACTTCTGTTATAAAGTTCTTCTTGAAAGTTTAAGAGTAAAACTATAACTATGGCTATATTAACTATAATTGTACCCAATACAATTTTAAAAAATCTTGAAAATGTTTGAATATCAAAGAATGCAACAGCTATATATTAGTTAATTTAAAAGTTTGACCTTTGGACACATAAATCACATGCAATAAGAGATGTATAGTACAGAATTGAAATACATACTATTATTGTTACCAAATTAGGAGCATCTGGAAAATATGATGGACAACATGAATGGCAGATCTGGTCATATCATAAATTGCAATTTATAAACAATAAAAGGCAAATAATTTATCGTTCCATACATGATCTGACAGCTAGTAAAATGTGAACTGTATTTCTTTACATCTACAATGTATACATATAAAGATTTTTTGTCACTTTTGTGGGGCTTTTTAAGTAAGAAGAGAAATTATGGCTAAACACCATGGAACTGGATGATATCACAAGCCAATATACATTATAGCTATTTAAAGCAGGTGGCTTTTTTATTTTCCAATAAAATTTAGATTATTTTGTTTTTTTATTTATTACTTTTCATTTTAATATTAGATATTGACTTTAGAAATGGTGAATAACAGAACTCATGTAATTCTATAATATTGTATTCAAGAGGCAAAAAATTTTAGCAATGTTTATACAAAAACATTGCTAAAATTTATGGAAACAAAGGGCAACAATTGTATACAGTCCAGTTATGTAACGAGTCAATGACCAGCATCATTCAAAAATACATCTGGAATGTGGATGTAGTTTTGTTACTTGTTCCTTTACTTTTAAAACCAACAGCTACTAACTATACATTTATCTTTACGTAAAAAAAATTATGTGTAAAGTGATAGAATTCGATATTTCACATAGGAGTTTTTTAGGATGTAGGTTTTTTTATAATGGGGGGCAAACGACGCCCATAGACATTTGCATAGAGGTAATACAGACATGTTGCCCCCCTTCCTACTCCTCCCTTAATGGGCCACCGGCTACTTGGTGATCACTAAAAACTGATTTTTTAGTTGATAGTGATATGATGTGTTACTTTATCACTGCAAATGCTAGGAGTCTCAAATTTTAAGAGTTCTTTTTAGGACAATGCTAACTAAAGTGGGATATTGTGACAACAACAAGTGTTACTACCTTTTCTCATAGTGGCCTCAAACTTAAGTACACACTAATGTAAATATGCCTTTCATAGCATAGCTAATAAAAGATCAAACAAAATGCTACACTGAACACCTACCTACCTATGCACATAAATCCTTTGGCTAGAAATATTGGCCTTAGGTATATGTTACTGATTCAGTATTTTAGGACTATAAAATGCTTCCACTAATTGCCACTAATAACACCCCAAAATTATAATTTAAATCATAACACTTTTAATTTTGTAAGAAATGTGCAATGCATTTAAAAAGAATATGGATTCTATATAAGTTTCATAGTAATACATAATAGCAAAACTTTTATTTATCATGCATACTACCATGAGCTGGTGTCCTATGCACAACTACTCTCTCATAATCATTGGGACAAAAATCTACTTCTACTGTTAATATCTATGATTATAGATAATTATAAGATTAAATTAGCAAGCTGATAATATACTTGTGGTATATTAAATTCTAATTAGGTGCAGGAAGAAAGCCTTTTATGTACTAATATAATGTAGTTGATATATCTCGTTTTATATTATATTCCTATAATTAAGTTACACACAATTGATTCAGATGCAAAGTTATCTGGCAAATATTTATAAGTTATTAATAACAATAATAATTATGAACAAATCACCACATTATTCTAGCCCTATACTAACTATTGTCTTGTTACTAGACAATGTAAATATATTTATTCTTTTTATTTTTAAATTGATGGAATATTTAGAATTGTTTACTAATATACATACAATATATGATACATGTATATAAATCCATGACTTGGACAGGGTTTTCAATCAGAATCTCAACCATATACCCTCTACGTTACCAACTGAGCCAATTAGTGGTCATTTAAACTTTAATTATTTTGTAGTGCTTGAATCTTATAATTGATGTTGGGCGCCCATAGACTAGCAGGATGAATATATACATCTCTTATTTTTATTAAATGTGGAATATTTATTACTTTTTTACAATAAACATGTAAAATAGTCTTAATTCAAAGAAATTCTATGCAAATAGGTATCTTATAATGTAGGCCATTATAGAAAATAAATAAAGATATCAGTCATGATTTGATATGCAAATAGGAAATATTGTATTGCATGTATTTACAACAATATATTGTTGTTATAATAATAGCACCACAATAATCCAAATACATCAATAGGACACATACTAAGAACAATGTAATTGCAAAATATTACATACTGTTTACTTAATTTAATACACAATCATATTTTATTTACATCATTTTTAAATACAAAAATAAATTGTGTGGGCATTGTCAACCTTGAGAATTTGAATATACATGTTCTTAGATCTGCTCTATAATGTTTCATGTTTACACTTGATTTATACACATGCAAGGGCATTCTATTAGCATGTGTTAAACATACACAATTGCAATTTACTGCTCAATAAAGTTTAGAAGGTATTTCTTTAATAAACCATCTGGTTTACAATAAACGAATTACTTACCTTTTAGAAAAGGTAATGCCTGCAATTCCACGTCTTGCGTATTGCGGTAGCGCGAAGACCCCTGAGACTTCTTGGTCTTTTTCTTTAGTGATCGCTTCGCGAACGGATCAATCCTGTCCACAAACGTTCCCGAAGACATTTTGGTAATTTAAAGTGTCCGAATTGACAATACGTCGAGAACAATCAATGCGAAACTTTTTCCAACTCGAATAAATTCATGATCCAGCCGAATTCACCAAACGAAAACGTATTTCACGTTAAGTCGCAACAAAATATTAGAGCCTAAACAAACATTCCATCGTCACACTGACGGTAATGGAGTGATCACACTCAAGCCATTCTCTAACTAAGAGATTCCACAATAGTTACGTAATTTTAAAACGTCTTAATCACCAAAACGACACAAAACAAAACAAATTAAATTCATTCACAAACTTAGTTATATTTTCTGAGGCGTGTCACTATTACCAGTAAGAAGTCACCTATACATACAAGCCTCGTGTAATATCAGCCGGTCAGTCAATGACAATTTATTTTCTCCACTATTGTCGTCGTACGACTTAAAGATCTTGATTTATCAAATTGAAAATCGTCGAAATCCGATATTTATTGTCTTTTTCGTGTATGATAGAAAACTGTGACGGCGATGACAGAATGTAATTTTTAACACCAAAAATCTATCATCATATTCTCGCCATCGCTCACCATCCGTTTAGGTTCAGGTGGAGAAACAAATCGCATTTTAGCGTTGGGCACCTATATATTTGGGTGATTGCACTTTCACAGGGTAAATTGAAGAATCTGCTGCTCTTTCCACTAAGATAAACGATCAATTTACAAAATCTAAATCGTTAAAAGATTAACATCACTGGTATTGCTGCAAAAACGCCAGCACTCAAAAAGTACCTATTTCTGAAAATAGATGGAGATATAAAAATGTTCCTATAATCAGTTAACGTACTTTTATTCTTAATAGATACTAAAAAAAAGCAATTTACTTCTCAAAAAAGTGTTATAAATAACATTTAATTATTTATTTTTTTAACAATACGTAATTTTTACATAAAAATCAGAATATTATCTTCAAATAAATATTAGAAACGGAAAAGGTATTTATCTCTGCCTAATGGATGCGTTCGTATGAAATCAAATGTATTCAACGTAGGAAATAAATAAAAGTGTTTAATAATTTAGTAATCAAATTTAATTGTGATTCACGTCATCAATTAAATAATTGAGTTCAATACTGACATACAGTATAGAATATAAATTAAGTTTTGTGTTAAGAAATTATACAAATTACAATGTTTTATTCCTCTGGAGTGCAATTAATTAACGGGCATTAATTCGATTTGTTATTTGTTTTCTTCTTTAATAGTATGTACTTCAAGTTTAACTTTACTTACTCGAATTTAATTTCATGTAATTTTATTGTCATTTTAGCTCAAATAATCTATCCAATTGATTGGTGTTTTTTTAAGTTTTATAGCTAATGTGACCAAAATAGTTAAGTATTGAAAATATCCTTTAACAATTTATTTATTAAACGTATTATATTATGTTTTCTGATACTATTTCAAATTTTAAGCTAAATTAGCGATGACACACATAGACAACTATAATTTTGCCTACTTGTATTTGTTATCTGTAATTTACAATTGTCTCGGAGTAGTTCGACCTCCGTAACGATTTTATTATCTATGATGTTGGTACTTAGCTCTTGGGAAAGTGGCTTTCTAAATTTTTCTGGCGTCTTGAGTGTTTTCGAAATAATATAATGGACTGTTGATGTATTCCATGTAAATTGTTAAAAAAAACTTTAAACAATCTGTGTATCAAGTGATTTTGTTGCTGCAAAATAACTAAATCAGCAATTAGAAAGCAACATGGAAGCTGTGACAGTTCCGCCATGAATGCAAAATAAATAGAAATTGAAAAGGTTCAGTATGATATTTTCGTACTTGTATACTACTTTAGGATCTTATGTATGTGTTTAAACGTAATAGTTGCACCTGAGTAATTGTTTTATGCATGCATTTAAAACTTCTTAGATAGTTAAAACTCAAACAAGCGGAATTTAATATGGGTATGAAGATACTCTCTAATTCTTAACAAAAATTAGAGTATCCTAATTTACACATTGTACTATAGAATTACAGTTGACAACAATTCTCATTGGAATTTACATAAATATCTGATACACTTGCCTATTTCATTTGTTAAAATCAGTAGATATATTATAAGCACTTAGGATCAATACACAATTAGTATTTTTCTTAAAATTTTCGTTTACCATTTTATGTACCTATGTTTAAATTGTACCAGAATCTTGTTTACAATTTAATTAATAATGCAAATAATTTGCTCTATGCTGCTCTATAGATCCTGCATATTTGATGTTAATTTAATAAATATATTTCAAGTATAGTAAAGGAGCCACACAATTTATACAAAATATCTACCCATATATCCATAGTTATACAAATTATATAATGTTTTAGATTTACTTAGTCAATGCCTAGATCTTAAAGGCTACCAAATGTTTCAATTTGAATGGTTCAAGTAGTTGGTTGTATGCTGTTAGATCATTCAGTCATTATGAGTCACTATAAATTACACATTGATTAAAATATATTTTTTAAAATTATTGTTACTATTATTAGTTAGTTAAACTGTTCTAACATTTATTGAAAAATTTATTTTGCTAATCAGTAAAAATGCTACACATAATTAATTCTTGGTGCTTTTTGGCTAGCAGTAGCGTCATTAGTGAAATGAGAGAGGCTGATGACGACGGCGATGATATTTAATCCTAGCCTATATTGTAACTTAGGTGCCAGTTTTGTTTCCCTATTATGACTTTCACTTGTATTGGTTTATTTAATATCAAAAATGTATTTGTTTTCAGAGCCTGCAGTCAATCAAGACAAGTTAGAAACTTCACAATGTTGAGAGGTGGGCGAGGCGGCCGACACAGTCCTGAGCTGTACCCCCACACACTTAAGTGTTCTAACGCAAGTGATACAAGTTCTGCATATAGTGGAAGTGACACTATGACTTCCGTACACAGCTCGCTCGATATGGACGCTGAAATAGATCTCTCTGGACTTCATGAATCTATTGTGGATTCAGATGAGGAGGAAGACTTGGAGGAAAGTATGGATAGTCTTACTGTACGTGATGCAGTAAGAGAATGCCTCGAAAAAGACCCAAGTGAGAGAAATCCTGATGATATTGAAATCCTCCTGGAATTTACCCAGCACCTTAAAGCATTTACTAATATGACCCTCAATGTGCGCAGAGCTCTGTGTGCTGTAATGGTGTTTGCAGTAGTTGAAAAAGCTGATACAGTTGTTATGAATGATGGTGAAGAACATGATTCATGGTCGGTTCTTATCAATGGTCAGGTTGGAATTGAACATAAAAATGGTGAAATCGAATATCTTAATGTTGGAGACAGCTTTGGTATGGCAGAGGCTACTTTAGATAAATTATACCACAGAGGTGTTATGACCACAAGATGTGATGACTGTCAATTTGTTTGTGTTACCCAATCTGACTATTATAGGATTCTGGATCGTAGTGAAGAGAACATAAGACGACATGAAAATGAAAATGGGGTAGTTGTCTTGGTAACTGAGTATAGAGGAACAGCTGGATTAACAGCAAACCTACAAAGACATGTAGTTATAAGAGGAACACCTGAACAGCTAATGTTGCAACTGATTGAAGATAATTATCGTGATTCTACATATGTTGAAGACTTTTTACTAACACATCGAACTTTCATTGAAAGCCCTCTAGTCGTAGCCAAACAATTACTTGCCTGGTTTTCTGAACCATCTGTGCGTGACAAAGTAACTAGAGTAGTGTTACTCTGGGTCAATAATCACTTCACTGATTTCGAAACCGATCCAAATATGATGGAATTTCTAGAAAATTTTGAAACAGTTTTAGAGCATGAGAAAATGGAAAGTCAATTACGTTTGCTAAATATTGCTTGCTCTGCTAAAGCTAGAACCAGAAGTGTTACTTTGTCCCGGCCCTCAAGAGATGAACCACTTAACTTTACAATATTAGGTGGCTATGAAAGGGGTTATGGAATATTTATCTTCAAAGTGGAGAGACATTCTAAAGCTGAAGATGTAGGTCTGAAAAGAGGTGATCAAGTTATTGAAGTGAATGGTCAATCATTTCAACATGTAAGTCATGCAAGAGCTATGGAAATCATAACAGGTTCAACTCACTTAAGTATTACAGTCAAAAGTAATTTATTAGCTTTTAAACAAATGCTTTTGATGCCTGAAAATTCACCAAGACAACGAGGCTGTACAAATATGGTTAGATGGCAAACTGATCCAAGAGCTAGATTATCAACTGCAGAACTTTTAAGTGATGATCCCTTAATATTAAACCCAGTTTTCCATTCACCAACTAAGAAACCTCCACAGATTAATATAAAAAAGGAACCCCAAAAAGGTTTTATGACCCTGGGACCTAAGAAATTACAAAAAGCATTAATAAAAATGAACCTACTTCCAAAAAATACCATAACCGATGGTATACATAATGATGATAGTATACTGTCTAATGCTGATTCATTAAATAAAGCTAATAGTAGTACATCATTCTACAACTCCCACAGCAATCCAGATTTAATCTCAATATGCTATGATGAATACCAGTCTTCTGATTATCCAGAGCATGTTCTCAAAGTGTATAGAGCTGATCAAACTTGCAAATATTTACCAGTGCACAAAGAAACAACTGCTAGAGAAGTTGTCATGCTTACATTACAAGAATTTGGCATAACAGAACCAAGTTCAAATTTTTCTTTATGCGAAGTTACTGTAGCACAAGGGGGTATTATTAAACATCACCGTTTGCAAGATCATTTACAAAATCTCGCAGAAAGAATAGGTCTGAGTTCTCGATACTATATTAAAACAAATGCAATAAGTGAAACTTTATTACCAGATGAAATGGCACCAGAATTGTTGCGTGAAAGTGTTGTTCATTTTCTTCAGCTTAATCCTGTGGAAGTTGCTGTACAACTAACACTTCAAGATTTTTGCATTTTCCGGCAAATTGAAAGTACAGAGTATGTTGATGATCTGTTTGAATTAAAGAGTAGGTATGGCACACCAATGCTGGCACAGTTTGCAGGCCTTGTAAATATCGAAATGTTTTGGGTTGTAACAGAAGTGGTAAATGAGCAGAATCTGGTACGAAGATCGAAAATTATAAAGAGATTTATAAAAGTTGCTCGTCATTGTAAAGAGTGTAAAAATTTTAATTCCATGTTTGCTATTATATCTGGATTGGGACATGGCGCTGTATCTAGATTGAGATTGACTTGGGAGAAGCTTTCAACCAAATACAACAAACTTTTTACAGATTTACAAATGCTTATGGACCCATCCAGAAATATGTCCAAATACAGACAGTTGGTTACAGCTGAACAAGGCCGATCACCAGTAATTCCATTTTACCCAGTTGTGAGGAAGGATCTGACATTTATTCATCTTGGCAATGATACAAAAGTAGAAGGTATGGTTAACTTTGAAAAATTACGAATGATAGCAAAGGAAGTAAGAACTCTCACTAATATGTGTAGCTCTCCTTATGACTTTCTCACACTGCTGGAACTTGGAAAGCAACCACCTTCAAATGCAATGGTTGCATTGAACCAACTGTCTACTGGGATGCAGCAAGGCCAAGTCACAGTAAAACGTAGGAAGAAGACATCAAATGTTCCAAACCACAAAAAAATGTTTGAGGAAGCACAAATGGTCAGACGGGTTAAAGCTTATCTCAACAGAATGCATGTAGAAACTGATGAAGAACGCTTACACGCTTTATCCTTAGAATGTGAGAGTTCAGGGCCAGTACCTACGGTACCACGCCGTCGTCACCCGTCTCCTTCTTTATCTACTACAAGTAGCGCGTCTTCGGCTAGTGAGGGTAAAAAGAGCTTTGCTGGTAATAAATTTGGAACTGCGTCACCTCAAGCAGTAAGAAAGCTACTCGCTCTGTCTGAGCCGGCTAAAACTAGACCACATCAGCCCAGACCTCCTCCACCGGGTCCATCGCCATGTTCTCATCGGCGGGACGGCCCAGGGACGGGGATATGTTGTCCGCGCACCGCTCATGAGAGATCACATTCTGACACACCTACGCCTATGCCAGTCGACCTCTCAGCTGAGAGCAGTAGTGTGACATCGCTGGTTAACTTGCCATTAAGAAAGACGGGGTCGGCGACTTCTAGTGACAGTGGGCACGGGTCGTGTACTACGACGAGTTGCGTGCGGCCGGTGCCCCCGCCCCGCATGCCGTACACGCTGGCCGCTCAAGTGGCGCGCTTGGAGCGCTTGAGCCGCGCGCACTCGCACGAGGGCGTCACGAGGCCCTACGACTTCTACCACGACACGCCAGACGACGACGATGACGACCAACAAGTGTCGGCCGTTTGAAGTTTTGAATACTCTCGATGTCTATTTATGAATCATATAATTATGTAATCTCACGTGACCCGATTGTATGCACGAGATCTATAAATTTTCTTATATGATTAAAATGTGTATGTATCCCCTTGTAATTAAGCATAAAGACTGTATAATTTTAACATTTAATTAGAATTCCTAGTGTTACATAGTATAAAATTAATGAGCCGAGTCTCTTTTAATAATTATTAATCTAATGTGACCCACCATGTTCCAAGTTTAATATATTTAACTAGAGATATTTAAATGTAGCATTAAAAGCGGTGATTTATTAAGTATTCGCGTTTATCTCTACATTCCGTTGTTTGTACATTTTTATAATTTTGATTATTATTTATAATTAATGCGCAACTTAGACCAAATGATAATTAATGTACCTTTTTAATATTTAATATTTACCATATCTTTTAATATTTTTGTAGCTTTGAGGACCAATAATGTGTTTGTATTGTATGTTATTTCTTATGGTAGCAAACGGTTCGCAATTTGTTTATATCGTGATTTCAATTAATTACTGTAATTGTAAATAAAACCATATAATACATTAAAATATATACTTATTTAATTCAACTAACAATCATTTAAATTGTTCTAAAAAGTCAACTTCTATTGGATGTAAGGTGGGCGCGGGAATGACCAAACTGTGTAGTGGTGGTCCCAAATCGAATTCCTGCATATCTTCTAATGTCTTTACTACAATACTTTGGTCGGGTGCCCCCACTCTTGACAAGCCAATGGCTAAACTGGACGAGCTTATACCTGTAAAATACAGAGAAAGAATTATTTAAATGAAACTTCTATAACACAATATTTCTCCACTAGCGGACTCCCGCAACTTCGTTTACGTGAAATCGTTTTTTTTCCGCAGTCGGTTAAAAAGTAGTCTATAGCCTTCCTCGCTAAATGGACTTATTAATACCTGCTAATACTGAAAGAATTTTTAAAATCGGAAAAGTAGTTTCAGAGATTATTGAGTTCAAAAAAAAAAAACAAACTTCAGATTTATATTAGTATCGATAAAGACGATATGTATGGATGGGAAATGACCAAAAGAGTGTAGTAAATCTGATTTTGATTAATGGTAGGGACCGCAAATGTATCATGTATACGCCGCACCTGTAGTGGTCTCAACCTTGAAACGATCATTATTTGATTGTAAGCCGATATAATTTGCTGCTAATCGGTTAGCGACATTGGGGACATCGCCTTCCATTCAGAGTTTATAGAATTAAGAGTGAAAAGTATGAAGGTTACAAGTCTGTATGAGACTCGGGATCGGGGTTGAAGTTAGCGAAAGTTAATCTACTCAACATAAAAGTAGATTAATGTTGATTGTTGGGAAGTTTTCATGGAAAGCAGTAGCAAAATTGCAGTCTGCAAATCGATGGATGGAGATACGTGCTGGGATGGTGGAGAGGAATAGCTAGTGAAAGGAAGAAAGAAGCATGGCCAGACTATGTTTCATATACGCAAACGAATGACCGTAAAAAGATACGAAGAAAAAATTAAAAAAAATAATCTTGTAGGAATGTCACTAAATCTCAGTGAAAATGAATATCAGAAAAGATGGCATACAACTTCGAAACGGAACATTAAACTCTTCTGGAGGCAGGTGAAGAAAACTAGAACTTGTTCGACAGTCTTCCGTATGAATAGGATTAATTACTAAGATATATGGTGACATTCTAACAAGCATCAAAAGTTAAAACGATGGAGGGAATACCCTCCATCGTTTTAACTTTCGGTGCTTGTTAGATGTTTGAGATATTTATGAGTCTGTCCGGGATGTTGCATCTTTCTCTGTCTCAGTAAGTGATGCATTGGCCGAGACAGCATAACAGACAACAGTACATTACTTTTAATGAGACTACTGTCACAGCCTTTCCATTTTTCATACTAAGGAAGATATCTATTTGAAAAGACTTAGGTTACTTAGATAAGGTGATTGCTGAAATGATCAATCATGGTGAAACGCTAAAATTCATAGAATATTACTTTTGGGCGGATGTCTATGCTCTAGAGTATAACTCGCCTGGTTCTGCTGCAACCACAAGCAATAAAATGAAACTAAAATTTTAGGTATTTTATTATGTATAGGTATAGAGTTTTAATTTGATGGGTTATCGAATAGTGTAAGATAGAAATTTAGTTCCGTTCCTCAAAAGGAAAAACGAACTCGGTTTTTAAATTCATGTCTGATTAATGTCTGCGAGTAAAGGGCAAAAAAATAGTAAGTGAAGTACAAGTACGAAGTTGTACTTACGTACTTACGAGTACGCAATAGCATAGATTAGACAATTAGAAGCAGAATAACAACGCAATCAAAATATACAGTCGTTTGTAGGTACACATAATTTTCGATAAGATAGTCCTTACATGAAATACTTCGAACCTATATTATACTGGTGGTGGGTTTGCTTTAATAATGAACTTTGACAGCAAGTAAGATCTTGCAACACGAATAAATATAGGAATAAATAAAAATTATGGTTAAGTTTAGTTTGGCCATTGGAGACGATGGAGTTGAGGACAACACAACTGCAGAAGCGGTAGTCACCAACTTAGTCCGATTGCTCGTTTGTTGTTATCGGTACTATAAATATGCTTCATAAAAGGATAAAGTAAGTAAAACATACGCGGTGATGGATTATTGATGCAATAACTTGATTTTTCTATTTAATATCTAAACGTTCTATCACGTTTTTTTGCTGTAGGACTTATTTACATCATTTTTATTTGCACATTATTAATATGTATGTGTTGAAGGTTTTATGGATAATACATTATTTACAGGGGATTAATAATGTCTTCCAGCGTGTGTTCCTAGTGAACAAGTCGACTCGTAAAATACGATGCTCGACAATAATAATAATAATATCTTTATTTGTTAAAACACACTAAGCCAATATTAAAAATACAAAAACAGATTAAGAAATAACACGCAACAACAATAACCAAATTATTAAAACTAAAATAAAACTAACAATTACTACTAATAATAATACTAATAAGACAATAGTAGGCAAAAGCGTGTTCTACAAAATGGTAGGACCTCAGCTAATATAATAATAATAATCTGAGCTGACAATGAACACGAAGTACAATTGAGCAGCTCGAACGGGCTACGTGACGTCACGTCTTGAAGTACCGAAATTGTGCGTGTGAGCACAACTTCAAAGTCCCATAACTATTACATTTATAATAATACTAGCTGCGCCTTGCGGTTTCACTCGCGTAAATTTCGATCCCGTGGAAAATAAAAATCACCCATGGCATCACATAGGAAAAATTTTTCGGGATAAAAATCATCCTGTGTTAATCCAAGTTAGTCTCTACGTATGTGCCCAATTTCATGAAAATCGGTTCGTCAGCTTTTACGTGAAGGAGTAAAAAAACATACAAACTTTCACATTTATAATATTAGTAGGATTGACTGCCTCGTGGTCTAGTGGTAAGCGTGTTCAACCACAGACGTAAGGTCCTGGGTTCGAATCCCGGGTCGGACCAAAAATTGTTATTGGGATTATTCAATTTCTAATAACAGTTCGGAGTCAGGAAGTTGGCGGTGATACACCCCCGTGCCTCGGAGAGCACGTTAAGCCGTCGGTCCTGCGCCTGATTTCTCACCGGTCGTGCATGTCGGATTGCCGTTCCATCGGAATATGAGAGTGAGGGAACAGAGAGTGCACTTGTGTCTGCGCGCACACTTGTGCACTATAATATATCCTGCGCATCTGGCTCGTCTCTATAGAGACGGCCGCCGCGCCGTAGCCGAAATCGGCTAGGAGGATATTATTATTGTTATTAGTAGGATTAGCTGCGCTCCGCGGTTTCACCCGCGTAAGTTTAAGTAAAAAATAGATGTTGGACGATTCTGAGACCTACCCGATATGCACACAAAATTTCATGAGAATCGGTCGAGCCGAATTTGAGGTGTAGGTGAGGTAACTAACATTGTGACACGTACGTAATCCTACTTCCTACTAATATTATAAATGCGAAAGTTTGTGAGTGTGTTTGTTACTCTTTCACACAAAAACTACTGAACGGATTTTCATAAAACTTTACAGTAATATAGCTTTCATATCAAAATAACATAATAAGTTAAAATATATAGGATTTTTTTATAATTTGGTTATAATATAACGATAACTTTCAACTAAGTCGGAAAAAATCAGCCCCCTGAGAGCAATATTGGCGTGCGCTGCCCTAATCGTTGGAGTTACACTAAGAAAATTACTGTAGGATTATTTATCTTAAATAGTTCTAAATAAAAGTCCGCGACAGCATATATCTATCTTTTATGTGTAAGTCACTATGACCAAAATAGTGAACCAAACATTCAATTAAATTGGATATTTTTTAACGATGCACATTTTAGAATATTTATCGAACTCTTATGAAAATTGATACATCTGTCACTTTACGTATTGAATATGATAAACTTTGTCTTTAAGTAATTTGGACGAATATATTAAAAGTTATATATTGTACTGTCCATTAGTTATAGTTTTCATGTACAAATATTTGTATTGGTGTATTGGTGTGTACAATAAAGTTTTATTTATTTATTATTTATTAAGTTATTATCACGATAAGATTGACTTAAACGGAATATCTAAAGCGCCTAAAATGTGCGGCTACAAATTCGATTCTCAAAGCGATTTATTGTTTCATACAATACGTATTTAATTAATATAATATATATTTCAGTATAATATTAGATTATGTATATTAATAACAACACCATTTTTGAAGTATGAATTCCACGCGGGCGAAGCCGCGGGCTGAAGCTAGTACTTAATATTTAAGATTATTTTTTCATAGTTTTGTTAATTCTTTTTTTATTAGTACCTAAATAACATTTTTTTGTAAATCATTCTCATCAATTTGTAATATCTGAAGTTCCACTATTATCACCCGCGTAAATGTAAATATCCGAGTTTTTACCCGGATGTTTACGTTTATTTATACTTTATGTCCAATAATTGTCAGACCTACCGGGTATGCACAAAAATCATTAAAATCGGTTTGAGCCGTTTCACAAGAGTTCAACTACAATTGCAGTGAAGATGACAATAATAATAATCTGTGGATCCATGTACTAATTAGCCACCGTGTCAAATCGTGTTAGGTACTAGAGACGACCACCTCGACGGATCTCTACCTTGTCGTGGTGTGGGGGCCTAGTAACCGAGGCTTGAGCCACCTCGGTGAAGCCAAAAGGGATCCCAGGAGGAGACGCTCCGAGTGGGCTTACCCAAGGCCCGCTCTGGATGCGTCCATGGAGGAAGGTTCAAGGGAGGAGAGGTGTCTCGGTGTGTTGTTGCCGTGCACCCCGTCTCCTGCGACCGAACGGGGCCGCTTAGGAAGAGGAGATGCGGTGTGTCGTTGGCGTCCTCCCTGTCCTCTGCGGCCGTTTGATGGTTGGCACCTGGGTGGCGGACGGGGTCAGCCAGTGTCCGACCTCCGTCCTCCACCCGTCCCTCTGAATTAGCAGATGGCGGCGTGGATTGGGACCATCGGCGTCTCGTGCTCCGTTGGAGCATTGGGACCAGGGGTCAGGATGGGAACCTGACCCCATTGCGCGGTTCCAATGAAGTAGGCAGCTGGCCAGTCCCCAAGGAGGAGAAGTTTGGCCTTTTCACCGAGGCCAGCCTGTCGTTGGAGGGTTCCTGTTGCTTGTAGATCCGGGGCCCTCCAATTATAGCGGCTGAAGGAACCCGCAAGGGTTTAGTCGGTAGGGGCAATTCAGTTGTCAAGCCCGACACTACTCAGTTGAGCCACCTGGGCTCCTGGGTGGCGTACGTAAAGGTATTTACCTGCGTTACCAAAAAAAAAGGTACTAGACACAACATAAATATATTAATATTTCCATTTTTTAGTATACAAACCTACAGTTTTTATATCTATTATAGAAATACATACTTAGTTTAATATGTACAAAATCATCACGGTGAATTCCAACCCGCAACCTCTGGCCTAACACGCTTGGAATACTTACCCGCTTACGTACGTCAATCGGTCGACAACCATTTTATAGGAATATAAATTTTCAAGAGCCGAGAATGAACTTACCTCCATTATTGCAATTACTTTCGATTATCTGTATCAACTGACATGCCGCCTCCTTTACAGACATAAATTTCGGGTCCATATATTGACGAACTTTCTTTGTCAATGACTCTTCGGTCGGCTCCTTGACTTTTATATCTAAAATAGATCAATTGCTGGTTAAAGCTTTTGAATGTATATGATTACTCAAAGAGTTAAAGTAATTTTTCAATCAACATTCAGACATCAGTTCCCCTACTACTCGCTTACAATTTCCAGACTGAACCAGCTAATGTTTAGATAGTCACTTCAGCTGCTTAAGTTACTACGTTGAATAAAGATATATCACCAATTAATTATTTTAGTCTATGTTCATAATAATTAACTTGTATCTTTAAAATTGTATTGTAGCCGGCTTTTTACTAACATTATGATTTTCCGTATCGACTTTCGCCTCGCCATCAACCAAGCGTCAACCTAAAGTATGCACGCAACCAAAACGTATCAGCTGCTCCTGTACGTCAACTCGGCTACGGCTAGCCGACGAGTCTAAAGCTGCGTATCGACTATGCGCTCCTGGCGCGCGTGCCATGAACACCCGCGCCAAGAGTGCGTTCCGCCGAACGCGCTCCAAATATTCGATTGGTATCAACTAAGCGCGCACGGCGCGCGTGGCAAGTGTTCCAGTGTTCGGTTCGTTAATTTACGGCACCTTTGATTATCCATAATGGGAGTCGAGCGCAACAAACACAAAAAAATACAAAACATCCGTCTCAATTGGCGCGCGCGCCACGATTGATGCGTGGTAAAAAACCGACACCCGACGGAACGGACCGCTCCGCGTTCGGGCGCTCCAACGAACACAATGGGGCGCATTCCAAAATGGTAACAATTTCGCGCGTTTGGAGCGCGCGCCAATGTTCGCTCTCTTGGAGCGCATAGTCGATACGCAGCTTTAAGCGCGGGGACTGCAAGTTAATCGCGATTCGGAGCCTTTTCCGAGGCGAGCCGATTACGTTACGATTCCGATTGGTGTGCATTGCAGTAGGGAGTTTGATATAAAACGACGTGAGGAAATTGAGGTGAGGTGAGAGACGATCCCAATTTTTACTATGCTACCATGAGCAAGATAGGTGAAAAATATGCACACCATGCTATTTACAAGACCACACTCAGGGTCAATTCACACCAAAAGCGCAGCGAAACGAAGGGACCCGCTCGGTAGGAAAGGCGCGCGGATTCCCGCGGATGCTCGGGAAGTCGCTGGAATCCGCGCGGAAGTCGCGAGAATTCGATAAGTACTATAGTAATGAAAATAAAGTTGAAATTCATATGACACATAAACTGCGCTCCGCTTCGCTGCCCTTCGCCGCGCTTTTGGTGTGAATTGACCCTAATTATAAAACCTTATGTTTTATCATAAAGTATTCACTGAAAGAGGCTTATGTTTAGCAGTGGACTAATAAAGGATGATGATATTTTAATCTTTACAAAAATTCAATGATCAAGAACCTAATAAACTTTTGCACCAGAATTATGTGTAGGGAGGTCCATACAAATAATCCTGGAAACAAATATGTATACTACACTTTTCGTTATGCAAATATATGCTTAGCAAGGATGATTACCTAAAAGACATAATGTGTGCAAGTTTCTGGAATAGTTGTCTACAATTTTTTGGAAGAAACTATCTGGCTTCCATGTGTCTGTCCAGTATGGGATTGATACAGTTTCACCAAAGTTATAAAGCTGCAAACCACAACAGCTAACAGCGTTCATGATGGAGGCATTATGAACAATCTGAAAAAATGAAATAATAAATTATATTGGAATACATGTTGTATATGGTGCATTATTATCAATGTTTCCAAAACTAACTATTACTTAAATGAATACATTGCCAGATTTTTAGAACTAAGTAGTGAAAAATTTGTAACTGGGGGTGTTATTGATCAACTAATACATGGGGAAAATACTCTCTGCGCAGTAACTGGTCTGGGTTGGATGTGACAAGCACAATATCATATGTCACGGTGTAC